>OY747708.1:42120000-42240000 GCA_963556495.2 Valencia hispanica | reverse complement strand
TTCAACATGCCTTTTTGCTCCACCTTATTTCCCTGTTATTCAAGCTGATGACACTAATGATGGGGGCAAACCATCACATTAGGTTAGTATTTATTCCATAATTACATCCCGCTTTGATTGACAGAAAGCGGGCCGTGTGTATGATAAATGTAATTAGTCTTCCAGTATCATCATGGAGCACAGGGTCCATGCAGAACAGCGTAAGTGAAGTAATAGAGAGAGGTTATACAACACTCTACATTACCTGCAGAGTCCACAAATGGGCCTTGTGTGAAGTGAGCTCAGGAAATGAAAATTGCGCCAGTGAAAGCTGTTGCAAAGTGCCTCACTGTGGGTGTGGGAGTGCCACATTGGAAATTAAGAGAGGGGGTATCATGTTCAAGCAGTGAAATGTTTTATGCAGCAGCCTCTGTCACCGCTGAACGGATGAAGTAATTTCATTTTCATGGATGATCTGCAGCGCCACAGACCAGCAAAATAGCATAGGAGGGGAAGAGAAAGATAGCGCTAGAGGGAGGAAAATGCAGTCAAACATACCTTATTTTCCATTGGATTCTTTGATTATTCCCTTGTACTAGTAACCATAGTGATGATTTACACCCAGTGAAAATGAAACTGGGGAAGTGGTCAAACACGAAGGAAGTTAAACAAATATGTAATATTCATATTTTTTAAAGACAACAAGAGCATAAACACTTGCATTTAGGTCTAGACTTTGACTAGGCTATGCTAAGACATGAAGATGCATTGATGTTAACCATTTAATTGGAGTTCCTGCTATATGGTAAGGGTCGTTGTCCTGCTGGAAGGTGAACCTCTGTTCCAGTCTCAAATCCTCCAGCATTGCTCTGCATTCAGCTCCACCCATCACCTTATCCAATCAGACTAGCTTTCCTGTCTCTGCTAAAGACAAGCATCTCCAGAGAATGACTCTTCCCTCATCATGTTGCGTTCTTCATGATGTGCAATTGTTACTTTTCTGCCATACGTGCTGTTTTGTATATAGTATAGAGAGTTCAGTTTAGGTCTCATCTGATCAGCGCACCTTTTCCAACATGTTTGCTTCCTTCCGACCACTGTCCCACAACAGCCAAGATTTGTGGATTGCACAATTAATAGTTATCCTGTTGACTGATTGTCCTAATTGCGCTCTGGATCTCTACAGCTCCCCAAAAGTTAACCTGGACCACTTGGCTACATGTCAGGCATGCTCTCCTTTTGCCTGATTTCTCAGTTAAACGCATGGAAACTTCAAAGTTCACAATTTCCGGAGGTATTTTTGCCCCCGATCCTGCTAAATCCCCATTCTTAGAACTGCAAAAGCTACCCCTGATCTGTTTGCTGTGTTCTATAATCTTTAAGATGCCGTTTGTACACTAATGTTCTCTAACAACCTCCCGAGACCTTCACCTTTACAGTTATGTATACAGCTTAAAATTTTTCTATCACTCAATACTTTAATGAACTAGTAACATAATGAAACCTGAAAAAGTTAACGGGATGTGAACAGTTTTGGGAGGGCTAAGAGGATTTGGTTACCTTTAGACAAACTGGCTATTTTCCATCTGTGTCATGTATGAAATTAAAATATACATTTTTAAATCGGTGTCAGTCGTCCTGTTTGTCTCCAGGAAAATAAAGCAAATGTTTAGTGGTAAATGTACAGTTATTTCTTTACCGTCTCTGAGCTAAGATACATGTACATTAGGTTTGAGTAAAGGTTCTGCTTCTGCTCTCATGTTGTCTTCATTTCTTCTAAACAAATCAATCCATTCACCTTCAAGGTTTTCCTCTTTTATCGTGAATAAAATAAGGAAGCTGTTAGAGAGGCAGTCGTCTTGGTAAATCAACTTACAAATTATTTCATTTTTGCTTACTTTTTTTTTTTTAAATGACGGCAGGTTCATGTTACCGTACTGTTGGGTGAAAAGCAGAATCCTTGAATTTCACCAAAAATCAATTCCACAGGAGGAAATGCTAAAGGCACATCCTACTATTTTTTTTCTTCTAAGCCTGCAAGACACTGCGATGAAAAAAAAACAAAAACTGATTATATTTTTATTGACAGAGCAGGCATTAATAATGAAACCTGCTTAAAGCAAAGTGCGTCTCTCGTTTAAACATCACATTGAAGAAGAGTTTGACAACATGTTGGGGCTGTTAAAGGTGAAGCAGGCAGGTGTTATTAAGCTCCCATGAGTCAGTGAACAATAAGCATGCCTGAGTATGATCTATGAAGGTTCACCGAGGTACAGTCTGCCATGAATGTTGTCCAACAATGGCGTGGCTGTGGATTTGTTTCCATCTATGGGAATTGTTCAGTCTTTGATTCTCACCTTCAGGCTTTAAGATTAAAGTGTTGACATTTAGGAAAAATTCCATTGCAAATATAATCACAATGCATCTATCAAACTGCCCACATACTCCTGCTTTCCTGTTAAATTGTGGCTTTTTGTTGGCATCTGTTTTTTTGTGCCTGTTACCTAGCAAAAGTATTTAATATTATATAAAAGTATTAAATATTTTTATCTTCAGTCACGGCCACAAACTTCAAGGGTTTTTCTTGGAATTTTATGGGACAGACCAACAGAAGTAGTGCATCATCTACAGAGGAATAAAGATTATATGTGGTTCTCACATTTTAATGTTTTGTTTTACAAATAACAATCTTAGGAGCTTGTGTCCATGATGAAGAAAAGCATTCCCACAGCATGATTCTGCCCCGACCATGTTTCACAGTAGGAATAATGTGTTCAGGGTTACGGCCACTGTTAATTTTCTAAAACACATTTGCATTCATTCTAAAAACTAAAATTTAGATCTCAGCTGACCAGTCTACGTTGTTTTTTGTCGATATATTTTTAAATTTTCCTTAAATTATTTGCGTCTACTTCACAATTATGGCCCCCCTTATGTATCTTTGTCAAATACATTTACTTTTTTAGCTATGGTGGAACAGATTGTGAAAAGATCAAGGGAAAAGACTTCTGCAGCAAACCTCTGTATGTAACAAACTCCTGCTTGAACGTTTTTGTGTTTTACTTTTTGATAGCAAAGTGTAGGAAGAATCTGAAAAGCTGGGACTAAAGAACTAATTTTCCTCTCTGTTGAACTTGTTTGTCTGAATCTCCTCAGATCCGCTCGGATCAGGATAAGGACGTTGGCATCCGCTACAGCATCACAGGCGCCGGCGCCGATCAGCCTCCGAGTGGAATCTACAACATAGATCCCATCAGCGGCAACATGTTTGTCACCCAGCCCCTGGACAGAGAGGAGAGAGCCTCCTTCCATGTAAGGAATAACATCTTGTCTGTTTCTGTTACCACTCCATCTCCAATTACGTCTATCTCATTATTTTCCCCGCTACCCCTGTTGAGATGTACCTCGGCTTTCTGTCATCTCCCCGTCCTCCTTTTATCCCGCTGCCACCGTTTGTGTCTGCCCCACCACATTCAGGGGAGCTGCTCTTCTGTGTCTTCAAATCAGCTTCTCGAAACTTTAATGATCTGGAAGCCAACACTGAAAAGAAGAATGCAGTGATAAAACACACTGACACTCACGTTGGCATTTACCGTGGATTGAGCTGCAGAGAGCAGCGAGGAGACGGGTGGAATTGAGACAAACAGAGACGGCAAAGGTGGCTTGAAAGGAAACTGTTTTCTTTGTTCCTACCATCGTCACTAATGAGCAGCTTCAGATGTGTGTGTATGTGTTTGTGTGAGGTCTGCTGATTGATAAATGTTTGTTTATGCCTTTCAGACAGGTCTTCTCCCCTGTCTGAACGTGTTCCCCCACTTTTGTTTTTTTTTTGTGCATTTCAGGTCGTCTCATTACCTTATCCACCCTGAGCAGTCTCCCTGATCAACGGGGCAGGCTGGCCGTGTTTACTGTCAGCTTGCATGTGGCCTAAAGGATTTGCAACACACGGAGGAAGCTGCAGGGTTAAAATACTGACAGGCTTTCACCCTGTGTCGGCCACCTCAGGTTAAACGGCTTCTGTAGATGTTCGAATTAAATATGGAGACCACTTGAGACATGCGTTAACGCTCACCCGTTGGCTCCTTTATGTGCGATTGAGCTCCTGTAGTTGGTGTCTTGGCGCGCGATGCTTTGACCTACGCGGCACAACAGCTCCTCAAACTGGGCGCGGGACAGACGATAGTACTGCTGAAAGCGGCCGTCATCCAGACGCAGCTCTTGGAGCAAGTGGTGAAAACTCCCAAACACAGTATGGCACTAGCTCCTCCCACAAGTTGCATATTTCAGGCTTGACGCGCGTGAAAATGGTATATTTTCAGCGCGTCAAATTCGCATTGCTCGCGCTTTGAGGTGCAAATACTCGCGCGTCCAACTAGGGGCGTGCACCGCGTTTTTGACGCTTCAAACGCGTTCGGTGTGAACGCACCGTTAGAGGTTTCAGTTTATATCAGCCTAGACTAACCTGCACTTGAGGTGTCGGGCTTCACAGTCCTTGTATTCTTGTCAGCATGATAGATGGCTGTTCTGCTGAAAAAGCTAATTCTAAGGCTTGCCTCTCTGTTTGGAATGAAACGAGGAAGCTCTTCTCTGCAGTGTGCTGACACACAACCAACTATTATTGGTCTGTGCCAAATGTTAAAGCACTTTATAAATAACGTTGATGATGATGATGAGGATGATAATGATGATAATGATGATAATTATTCAGCAGAAGCAATATTCACAATCTCTGAACACTTAGTGAACCCACTCCAAAAAACACTTATAACTGCCTATTTTAATAGTTCATGCACCAAATTTACCTTAATATGCATGAGTACCCACAGTGGACACAGTCTTGACTCCACAGCAGAAGCTAATATCTACAGTCTTCCTTATTTCCACTCTTGGGGGTACAGCCAATCAGCACCAAGGAAAAGAAATCACCCTCCTGAATTGGCTGCTTTGCAAACACCAGCCAATAGCTTGTCAATTAGCATTGTGCCGAGGTATTTCAGCTTCTCTAAGCTGCATTTTCTTTTGAATATTTACATTTGTTCAACTGAAAAATCTGCAAATAGGCAGGGTTTCTGCGAATAATTTTGAGTTACTTTCCACAGAAAAATCGATGAATAGGGGAATCCACAAATCCAAAACTACGAATAGGTGTGGGTCCACTCTGTATATAATTGTAAATGTCCTTTCTAATTTAAGAAGTCACGAGTAAAATTTATAAGGGAGGCTACCATGAGGCCTAAAACTAAAGGAGCTGATCAATACTTCTTGTCCTTTATTCATTCATTCATTTATTCCAAAGAAAATATTGAGATCTGTCCGAAATCTCCCAAAACATGTGGAAGACAGACTTATGGTCTTATGGTCTGATAAAACCAATCTTTTTTTTTGATGGATCTATAATGTTGCCCAGATGGTTAAAATTACAAACAGTTCTAAACAAGGAGAAACCCAAAACCTTCAGGGGTCTGCTAGAAAGCAGAAGATGAATGGGCCTTTGATTTTTATTTTTTTTTGCGTCACTGTCAGTTAAAGCTTTGGAATTACCTCGTCAAAAAAAAGAAAACCTGTGGTAAAGAGATGCCCTCACAGTCTCATAGTTTTGGAGAGCTTCTGCTAAGGTCAAGTGCGTAAATGTTAGAGTCAAGATGTGGGATTCTCATAAACTCCAACCGCATAGGACTGAATACTGAAACTGTGTAAACATTGCACTAGTTTAAACTTGTGCACACATTTGCAATCAGGTTACTGCAGCATTTTTGGTCTTTAAAGGTTTGCCTCTAACGGATTAGTTTTTTTGTTTAATTCTACAGAAGAAAAAAAACATGATCTTATTTTTAACCTCACAAAAAACTGTAATTTTAACAGTGGAGTGTCATGTTTTTATATTTATACTAAACACCAAAAATATAAATGCCTTGCATAAACTTGCAAATGGTTCCTCAGGATGGTCTTTTTCCTTGCTCCATCTTTATAAGTGTGCTAGATTACCACCCTTGAGGGCTGCATGGTGCTGTGGTTGGCAGCACTGTTGCCTTGCATTGAGTTTGCATGTTCTCCGCTTGGATACATGGGTTCTTTCCGGGCACTCCTGCTTCCTTCCACAATCTAAACCCATGACTGTTTAATTGGTTAATTGGTTTATCTATATTCCCCTTAGGTCTGAGTGTGCATGCATGGTTGTCTGTCCTGTGTGTCTCTATGTTGCCCTGCGATGGACTGGCGACCTAAAACCATTCATTGTTTCACATCCACTTCACACTTATGTGCTACTTTGCGTTGCTCTATTAAGTAAAGATCCTTCTTAAAAGTACAGTTATGTGACATCATGCGACAATTTTGAAAGAGGTATAAATCCTTTTGCGATGCACTCAGCTCATTTACTTCGTTCGACTCCTTTGCTCTCTCTGTGTTCCTGCTCTTACACTCAACCAGCAAATTGGGATCAATAACGGCAGCCAGGTTATCGGTCCCTGGAAAAGTGCAGCTGCTCTGAAAATCCTCCCTGTTTGACACAGCCCAGAGTGAAAACAGCCTGTTAGGTTGTTTGGCACTTCAGCTTGAATGCACCCCCTATTTAAACGGTGTGGTCCCACGCTGCCTTTGATGTGATGTATGATTTAGTGTGAGAGAATGTAGCCAGTGTTTGACTCAGGGGAAATTTTCTTCGTGGCTTACCTTTTTCCAACTTGACAGGAAGTTCCCTGCTCCGCTAGGCGCTCGCAGGCCAAACTTTGCTTGTTAGTTTTTGGTTCAGGGGAAAAGAGAGACGTGGCTGTTGTTTTTGACAGACTAGCACCAGAGGTAAGGGATCTGTGAGGTGAGCAGTGTGGGTGTTAACCTGAGTTGCAGACTTAGCCAACAGCTTTTACCGGACGCAAAAAAAATTAAGCAAATAGGAAGTTTTGGCTTATTTGAATATACATGGAGGACTTTTGCTCGATGAGTACATATTATGAGGAACATACAACAAAAGAATGAAACTGTATTAATTATGAGGTGCAAAAAAATACCTGAGTATACAGCATTACCATCTGCTTTGGCAAGTTTGTGATTTATAATTACTCCATGTAATTTAGGGTAGTTTGAGGCTTGCTAGCAGATGTTTAACATGACTCAAAATTCAACTGCTGCTTATTCACGGACATCACATCCGGGAACAAAGCATCGAAGGAACAGTTTAAAAAATGAGCAACGATAATCTTGCAGAACCAAGACGTCTCATATATACACTGTTTTTGTCGGTTGTGAGCCCATGAACATAAGAGTTTCATGTACTGGTCTGAGCAAGGGGACACAGCAGGCAGCAAGGTTTCCGGCTGAAGATCTGATCCCAAGATGTGTTTGTTTTGGAGGGAAAGTGGTGCTATACTTCTGTTACCTCAGTGAATCTCCCATTGTGTTACCCACTGCCACTGGGGTGTGCCCTGGTTTCTTTTTATTGCAGAAATCCTCCATACTGAAAAGCACTTCTGACCGGAGATTAGCTCAGGTGACTACCTTCGCTCTACTAGTCTCAAAACTTTCCAGCTAAAGACCTGCTCCAACATGTGCAGGGATAAAACACACAAAGAAGAAAAAAGCCGTTGCATTTCATCTATGAGGTTTACAGACTCTCTTCAAAGTCCAGTCAGCATGGCTTTGGCTTCTTCTTCTTGTTTGTCCCTCCGCACCACCGCATCATCGGTTTAATTCCTGTCTCACATTAATGTTTTCGGTGGCTTTAACTTTCACTGCTTTCCCCTCAGGTTTTTCGGTGACATCTTTTTTTTGCTTTTTATTGATAAGTTTGGATATCGTGATTCATAGAAGTCTGGTCAGTAACATCAGCTCGATTTCGGCATGCGATAAGAAAGGAAGAGGTCGGAACAGTCATCTTGCTGCAACAACTCTTAACCACAAGTTAGCAACAGCAAAAAGCAAACAGTGAGAAGGAAGTAAACCACTTATTAAAGAATTAACTAATTTGAATACAATTACACTAAAACACTGAATAAAAGAAAATCAGTGGTTAAATAAATTAATATTAATAGAAATGAGTGAAAATGAATACATTTGAATAATGATTTACAAACATGAATGTTTTTTGTGTTTTAGTTTAAAATTGGAATTATGGAAATGGGATCACAGATGCTACCCATCTGTGTTTTATTGATGTATAATAAGTATTTAAAATGGGTAAAGGGGGGTGTCACATTGAGTTTCAGACAGTGTCTTTCTTCAGTCTGTAGATAGATTTGTATTGAAATAATTATAATGGCTGAAACATACTTTCATTGTTTATTCATAGCAAACAGGATGATGCTCTTTATTTCATAAAATAATTTTAAAGGTGAGAACAGGTGACATTGTTGTTCCCATGTATGGCGCATTTGGGGTTATTGTTCAGGTTAGAGGTTGGGCTAATACATCAGCATTTTCACGAGGCAATTTCACTGTCCACATGAATATGAGACAGTGAAAATTTCGTTCTGGAACTAATTTCAGAAAATGTCCATTTAGCGTCCTCTAAAATGTAGTTTTTGTGTGGCGGTGCCTGACACAAACAGTTAAAAACGTTCCCGTTTTTGAGAAAAAACACATCTACATGGCGGAAGGTGCCTCAAATAGATGATTGGTTGATAAACTATAGGGAAGATGTGCTCAAGCCATGTTTATCATGTAAAAAAAAAACCCAGCATTGTTAAGTCAAACGTTCCAAATAAAACCTGCTAAACTTCTGATGGACTATCATCTTTCTCATATTAGCCATAAAGGCATGAAATAAGCTCCCTCCAGTACATGCATTTTTTTACCCCAAACCTATTGGGAATTCCTATTCAAATACATATTTTAAGGATGCTCTATTTATAACTTTTTAGTCTTATATGTATTGTATGATGGACTTTTTTTTTTATCTGACATTTTATGTATTTTATAATCTTTTCTTGATCTTCTCGTTTGTTTTTAGTTATCTTATTCCCCACTGATCTTTCTTTTACCTGCCACTGGGACTTAAGATGGAAATCAGCTGGAAGAAAGCTATAATCTGGAGCGGTGCATATTTGCTCTTTGAGCTCAATATTATTTGTAATTGGTCCTGGAGAAATAAATAAAATAAAGACATAAAAACATTTTTCCTTCTATCATTCTATTAATTGTTTATATGTACTATTGGATGAATCTGTTTTTATTTATTTATCCAAAAATCAACCATTCTCATTGAAATTAATTTGGAAATGGTCAAGTTCAGTGGTACAACTACAGATCATATCACTCCATTGTCATTGGTCTAGTCAAACTAAAGCTCCCCTTAAAGAATAGTTATTTTGCCTCTCGTGCATAACATAGTATGACAGTATATATTAGAATGCATATTTTCATATATTTGCATATGTAACAGTATACATCTCCACCACATACACCCCTCCATATTCAGACGAACACTTTTCATATTCCTTCGCAGAGCACACAAACAGATATGAATAAATCCCGTGAGGCAAAAGAACGGTACTCACAGAAATGCAAATATGAAGATGAGTACAAATGCCAAGACACTAAAGAAAAAGCAAGAACAGAGTGGACAAAACACACCAACACAGAAATGCATCATATTGCACGTTCAGACACATGCACCGAAGCTGCCACACATTCTCAGCATGCAGTGTTCACAGCTGAGAAAACAGATTGGCTTTGTCTGTTTGTTGGGTCTCCTCTCCCTGTTTGTTTGCTGTGCTTCAGCCAATGGAAAACTAGCATCTTGAGGATCATTAAAGGGCTAAAGAGGGCTCTTTTGATCAGCTTTGTGCGCCTTCCAAAGGGTGCATCTTCTGTGCTCGCCAGTGTCCGTGTTAATATGCATAAACATGTGTCTGAATTGGTGTTTGGATACGTTGCCTGGATGCTGAAAGCACCCCGAGCGTTTGGGAAATGGGGGTGGGCTGCAAACATCCATTACAGGCGGCCGCAAAAACCAAGATGATTAGTGGCGCTTTGGTGAGAGCAGGTGCCTCCATTCAATCCTTCATGTTGTCCCACAATTAATCACGGTTTCCTGTAAATACGCTGACAGGCTGATCCTCTTCGACAGTGTGCAGACAAAATATTTGCCTGCCAGCATGTCGGCTTTGGCCACAGCGGGAGCCCTCCTCCGTTTAGCATGCCAAATTGTGAGTGACTAACATTTCTGACGCGGGTCTGAATTTTTAAGCAACTGATTGTTATGGAGAAGGATTTCCCCTTATAGTTTTCTTCTGTTTGTGATTCTTTGGTCTTACCTAAATGTGTCTGATCATCAAACACATTTTCACATCAGAAGAATAATTTTAGTAGTAGAATAAAAAAGAATAATCCTTTATTGTCCCACAAAGAGGAAATTCGGCTGTAACAGCAGCAAATTGACAGATAACAGAAGCATTCGCGATCACACGAGAATGCTAGAAAAAGTATGAAAAACAAAATTAAGAATTAGTAGTGACTGTGGCTCAGTAGGTAGAGTAGTTGTCTTGCAATTGGAGGGTCATAGGTTCAATTCCAGCTTCCTCCTGTCACATGTTGATGTGCCCCTGGGCAAGGCACTTAACCCCAAGTTGCCTATTGAGCTCTGTATGATTGGGAGTGCAGATGGGTGAATGTGGCTCCAGTATAAAGTACTTTGAGTGCTTAGCATGACTAGAAAAGTGCTATATCAGCTCAGTCCATTTAGCAAATGGAAAATATAATTTTCAGATAATGATTTATTTACTAACAGAAAAAAGCTGTTCTTTCCAACCCAGCACTTAGTGAAAGAGTAGTTGCCCCCTGATAATAACTGCTTCCTTCATCCTCAGGGGCAACAACTGCCATCAAACGTTTGGGATAAATGGTGTGCATTTGTATAGCGCTTTTTAGCTCTTTAAACTACCTTCAGTCATATATCCATTCATGCACACATTCACACTAGCAATTTTAGCTGGGAATTAGTCTTTTAAATCACCGTAGAGGGACATTAGTCCACTTTTCTTTGTGTTTTAGTCCGGTCACTCTGGTGGGTGTTTTCACATGAATGGCCTGTTGAAGTTCATGCCACAGCAACTCATCTTTGACTTTGACTACGCCACTCCTGAGTCTTCTTTTTTTTGTGCCATTCAGAGGTTGACTAGCTGGTGTGCCTTAGATTGCTGCCGCACTGCAGAAGCTGGATGCTCTTAAGCTTAAGATCACAAACTGATGACTGGACATTCTCCTTCAGAATTATCAGGTAGAGAACACAGTTCTTGGTTCCAATTTGGCAAGCTGTCCAGGTTCTAAAGCAGCATCGAAACGCCTCTGCTATGTTTGAAAAGTGAAAGAAATTCCCAATGTTTTGGGGAACATAAAGCATTTTGGCAAATGTGAGACGGACCATTGAGATCTTTTTGGTGAGCTTTGGTTTTCACCCTTGAACATGATGTCCTTTCCGTCCGTCCATTCGTCCGTCCATCCGTCCGTCATCCATCCATCCATCCATCCAAGACAAAAGTGCTACCAAGAGTGCCACTGTGCAGCCCATTTCTGCATATCTTATTGTTAAATCATGATCCTTTATTTTAAAATTGGCACAAAGATACCAGCAGAGCTTTAGATGTGGTTCTGTGTTCTTTTGTGAACTCGAAGCTGGGTTTGACATCACGCCCCAGTAAATGACGTTCCAGTTGATGTAGTCAGATATGTCGGGATTCCTATATGGCGAGGCCCAGGTAGCCATAGGTTTTAGGACCTCTTATAAGCATTGTTTTAAGCTAGACTTTCCATATGCAAACACCACTTTTATTTTGTAGGGTTTAGAGTTGCAGGCTATACATGTAAGATTGATTTTAGACTCACTCTTACTAGTGTGTCTTGTAAAATAAACATGTTTCCACCACAGCTACTATTATTGGTGCGAGGGGGGACCGTATTGAAAGTCAAAGTTGGAGCAAGAAAAAATCTAAGACTTACTGAGTGGGAATTCCAACTTTGGGGGTGTTCCAGTTGATTCTTGCCACTCAGAAGTCTGAATTTCCGATTTCCTACAACAGATCGAACGCACCCCTAGTGGATGAGTTGTCAATGCAATCTTGAAGTCATTTTGATAAGCCTACCATTCCTTGGGAGGTTTCACACTGTTTCATATTTTAACAGTTTTCTTTTTCCCCTTAACAAATTAATTACTCATTTAAAAACTGAATTTTGTATTTACTTGGGGTATCTTTGTTTGATGTAGGTAGGATAAATGTTTGTCTGAAGCATTTAAGTGTGATAAGGAAGCAAAAAACAGGAGAAGTATGTTTCACACAGCACTATTAATCGCAGGGAACAGAGACCGTTTGGTTCCAGGGCTATTACTAAGATTTGTGTAGTGTTGGCAATCATTAGTAGGGATTGGTAGGGAGTTTAAAGCATCCAGCAACACCGGTGAAAACTAAGACATCCCACTGAAGATGATGATTGCTTTTGTCAGTCCCCCCTGTTCAACACCTCGCTCCCCCACACTGCCTCTTTGTATTTCCATCCCCTAATTTACTTCCACAAGCCTCCGCCACTCTCCTCTCCTTTCCTTCTCCTATATCTTTTTCCTGCTCCACTTTATGTCTGTTTTATTATTTTTTTACTTTTCTTTTCATTCTCAGCCTTTTTCCTATCTCTGTTCTCACTCTACGCATTGTCAAGAAGTGGCTCATCAGACGGAGACATCCATCCAAATGGCTGGCTTTGTCAAAACAAACTGAGACAAACATTCTCCCTGAACAAAAAGAAGACGCAGCTTGAGCAGCAACACCTCTCTGATGTTTTCAGGCCTCTGGCTGAGCTAACAACAGAATAAGTGTTGTTTGTGTGTCTGGAACATTTCACTATTTTGCCCCTCTTGTGTCAATGCTTCCTGTGCCAAGATACCAACTGGATGCTTGTGCCCCAATAGCAGCAATGGATGTTCGCCAGTTAAAAGACGTTGCCAATTAACAAAGTCAAGGTTGCATTTAGTGTTGAGTTGGCTCCTGTCCAGTGAGTCTGCAGCGTCTCGCATCAGTCAAGCCAGAAAAGAAAGTCCGTCTACTTTCAGAAAATTCACAGAAGCTCCTGTTTTTGCTCTGAACTCTAACGGTTCTCTTTCTCGCTTTTGTTTGTATGCGTTTGCAGCTGCGAGCTCATGCGGTGGACATGAACGGGAACCAGGTGGAGAACCCGATAGATCTGTACATCTATGTGATCGACATGAATGACAACAGACCCGAGTTTCAAAACCAAGTTTATAATGGCTCAGTGGCTGAAGGGTCCAAACCAGGTAAGACGGTCAACAGCTTTGCTAATGTGAACATTTATAGTTCAGCAACCTGAGCTGGGAATTTGACATATGAAGCATAGATTTTGTGCGCGGGGGTAACGTAGTTTATCGTGGTCAACAGCTTCAGCTACAGCAGTCAATTACAGTATCTGTGATAGTTTGCAAAAGTCACCATTGGGTCGCTAATGCTGCAAGCAGTCAAAAAGGTAGTGTAGATGGTATTCTTTTAGTTGCATTTTACAGTTTCACCACTACATGTCAGTAAATCCAAGCGCCTCTTTCTTTAAGCTTCAAACTTTCTTCATTACCTAAATGTTTACTCTGTTCCTTGGTCTTCGTTGAGTTTTTTATGTTTTCTATGTTTTGATAGTTGGATTGTCTCATCAGAAGATAGAGATGAAAAAACAAAAACTGGTAGTTATTAGATTTTTTTTATGGGAATAAGTTGGAATTTTGCAAATTAGTAGGAGTGTAACAGTACACATTTTCATGCCAAAAACATCCAATACACACATGTACCAAACAAATACAGCATTGTTTTTATACCATAACACATCCATGATGTTTAGGTGCAGAACTGCATGTGTAATGCAACGTTATGTGGTGTGACCTTAAAGAACGACACCAAAACAAAACAGAAAGGACTCCCAGCTATCACTAAGCTTACACTAAAATCACATTTACTCTACAAGAGTCTTAAACAGTGATAAACAGTCAAAGCCAACAGTCAATACCAAGAAAATCATTAAGTTGGTTCATTAATAAGAGTGAAGGAAACTTTTAAAAGCATTGAGAAAGAAATTAAACTTCAAGTAGCCTTTAATGTGTATAATGCTTTTATACACATTGGTATAATAAGCCTGCATAATATTGTCAATTTAATAGGCTCAGTAAAACCTTAATAAGGAAGAATAATTTATTCCAGTTGCATGTTATGTGCTCCTATAGTTTTCATTCCAGTGAAGCAGAAAAGCGAGAAAAGTCCTGAATCAATCACAGTGACAGAATCTATATGAAACTTCAATTCAATGAAGATATTTAGTTACTCAGAACAAAGCAGATGCACGACAATAGCACATTACTCTGTGCCTTCAGACATGGAGAACAGGAGGTACCATTGCTTTTACTCACGTGAGAACTTAGTGTCCTCAGACTTGACTTCATTTCTAATTGTCTGAGTCACACGTAGTCATAAAGTATCTTTAAATGCCAGAAAGTAATCATTTAATATTAAAAACATTAAAATTGATGCATGAAAAAAATAATCACTTCGACTAACACTTCTGTGTGGTTTCAAGCTGTTCTCTGCTGAGGATTACTAATGCAATAATCCATCTGGAGCCGACTTTAGACTGATTTATGAGTTGCTAAAAGGTTTTAATGGATTAGTTCTGTTTAATTAATACCATGAATTGCAGAAGGAAAAAGTTGCTTTAATGCCTGAACTCTTATTATTCAAGGATCCTGCCCATTAGTCTACCCAATCAAATGTTATCGCATCACACCTCAGAAAACCTTGTGTGAGGATTTCTGTAGTTTCAGATGAGGCTGACTTCCCGAGATATTTGCACCCCGGCCCTGGCTGCATGCATCGTTATCAGGATCCGCAGAGCATGGAGACGTGCGGCTCCTCCCTCTGAGTTAGGGAGCAGAGTTTGTGGTCAGCGCAAGGCCAGAGACATGAGCGGAATGCTCAAGTATTTCTCACGTCTCGACAAGAAGAACCCTTGTTCTAACAATCAGACCCCGAGGACCCGTGTTTGTCTTCATAGCGATCAGATATTGTTCTGCTGCGAAGTTTAATCTCAGGGGGATTTGTAAACAATATAGGAAGGCGCGTTGTGTATGTGTGAGCATGGATGAGCAAGTATGCGGTTGTGTGTGCTTGTCTTCTACTCAGTGGAGCGTGGGTCTATCTACAGAGCTCCTAATTAGCTGGGGCAACCAGACATTCCAAAAGCTCCTTCCTTTGTTTTTCAATCTGAGGCTCTCTGCGTGCTTTAAGACGAGAGCAGACAACGACAAAAGAGTTTTGTGTCTAGCAGAATGAAATCTGTGCTTCTTATTAACAAGAATCGCATCCCACTATGAGCAGAGTAATTGCTCTTCCCTTTCATTGAGCCGTCTCTGCCATGTACTATTTGTTTGTGGAGCAGACTTTGTTAGGCGTTGTGAGTGTGATGTCAAAAAGCGAATAGTATAAGTGAGGAGTTCAGCCCTTTTTGTCTCCCTTTTTATAGAGCCATTGTTCCCTGAACTGCTGAAATTTAATTAAAGAAAAAAGAAAATGTGTTTGCCTAATTGTCTTTTTAGTTGAAGAAAGCAAGAATTGATTGTGATTCATTTCCAATTGAGTATCAAGGAGACATACTTTTTTTTTTTAAGTCTTTGCTGTTTAAGCCTTTAATACATCCCCTGCCAGTTAAAGATTTTACTCACCATAAACGTAACTAGTTTGTACCTGAAGTTAATTGCCTCAGATTTATGCTGAAGCTGGTTTTCATAGCCTACGGCTCCAATTCCCTCCCTGCTGTTCAAGAACACAACCACATCTGAGATATGAGCCCAAGTTGAAGTACATTAATAATTTTACATCTAACTGCTCTGGGGAGTCACATAGCGTAGTTGGTTAGTGCAGGCACTCCATGTACAGAGGCCTCAGTCCTCGATGTGGTCATACCAGGTTCGAGTCCAGTCCTGTCCTGGTGGACCGTTGTCGCATGTCTTCCCCCACTTCCCTCCTGCTTTTATGTGCTATCCACTGTCAAATAAAGGACACTGTGGCCACAAAACCTTTTTTTTAAAAGATGTCACTGCTCTGCATCTCTTGAAGGAGCATCATTTCCGCATCAAAGCTTAAGGCAAAATCCAACATAGAAGACTGGAAGATTGTGAGAATTACTGAGGTTTAAATAACAGTTAAGTTGGGTTCACTTGCCTTAACTGCTCCATAGATTAGAGATTCTCCATAACATTTCTTTGCTTTATCGATCCTCTCCGAGAATCTAATTACTAATACTATTCAATCCCAATATCTTCCTATTCAAATGCTTTAAGCAGGGTCATCTGTAGTGTGGGACATTGAAATGTAATTCCCAGATAGTCAGTTGATACGGTATTATGAAAAAATCCCGTAAGGTGCCAAAAACCCTGAAGAGCCTATTGATTTGTCACAACAGCATTTATTACTCAAGAGAGTTCAAAGCTCTGATCGCAGGCATTTCCATTTATTCAGCACGGTGAGCGATAAAACCTCTTCACCCATCAGCATGCTCTCGCCAGAAAATTACACTATCTCCGTTTGTTTAGTCGGCGTATTTGTCAGTTGGGGGCGGTGACTCTTCTGATTGATCCGATTGGCTGGATTTTCAGCTGAAAGCCAGCACATGACTTCGTTGGAGGAGAAGAAAAGGAGGTGGAGGAGGGCAAAGAAGAATTAGAAGGTAAGGAAAAGGACAGGGAACACCAACAAACTTTCCTTTGCCTTATTTTCATATATTTCTTTGTCCTCCTCCGCTTCTTCTTCTTATCTGTCTAAGAAAATTAGACAGAAATGATCCTAGATTCATATCTGATACTTGATTGGATCACTGCCAACATCACCTGTTTTGTATTACTCATAGTCTGCTTCTTTTCTGTTTTAATACCAATTTTCTTTCCACTGCACAAATTGTTGTTATATTACGATATGAATTTGTTAATTTAAGGTTTTCAGTAACAAAAGCCTCACAAGATCACGTCTAAGCTTTACAGGGTTGTGTTCAGCTAGGCTCCAAACAACATGAAACCTCTCCAGTCTTTCCTTAGGTAATAGGCTTCCTCTCAATCCTGGCAGCCTGTGTAATGCTTTAAGCTTTTACAGCAATGCTGCCGGATAGCAATGCTGCTGGACACAATTATCTGCCAGTACATATCCTAATGCCTGCAGCAGGTTTAAACAGCGCTGAAGCTTCAAAGAATATTAATTATTCTCTAAAGCTTAATTATTCACCAACAAGTACAAACATTTCACAAGGTTTTTAATGACTTCGTTGGCAATTTTATGAATAATGTATTACTCTAGGTAAGTTGTGGTTTTTATAAAATTTGCTTTGAGAGTTTACAAACAAAAGTCAAATTAATATGATTTGTTTGACTTTAGTATGTGTTTGCACTTAGTGAAGGTCTGTCCCAGCAAACTGTGTTGCCTTTGGGTCAGACTAGCATGAGGCTTCCTTCTGGCTCAGTACAGGTTATAAGTTGAATATCTGAATGTAAGCCCCTACAGGGGCTCTTCCTTTTCCTTGTAGTTACATCACCTATAGGATAATGATAGCTCTTGATGTAGTACCATCTGAACAATCAGAGACTTTGAATCCTTACATATTTTAATAATATGCATGGAGAAATATCAAATTCCATTCCAATCATCCTGCAAAGAAACTCCTCACTCTCTGGTTTCCTAGGCAGACTTAATCCTGCTTTAAGTCACCAGTGGTTGGAGTTAATTCCAGGATTTAACAGGTGAGAGGCTAGCCATATCCTGGACAGGTCAGCAGTTCAACGAAGGGATAATAGACAGACAGAAAAGCATGCGCTCTCAATCCTTAGAGCCACTAATTTAACTAACATGCATGTTTTTCATTTGGGGCAAAGAAACTGAGGATAAGCTAATTTTTAGAAAGAAAGAAGCCAATATGCAACCTGGAAAATAGTTTTTTTGTTGTTAAAGATATCACAATAAGTTAAATACTTCTAAGTATAACTAATAATATGAAACAGTGTTCCCACACTGAAACAAAATGGGAAATAAAAACTTGCTCTATTTTCTTATTTTATGGTTTTAACTACTTACAATTTTCTTGCATTGGTGGCCTTTATTAATAGAAATTAGATGGTAATAGGGGAGTGACAGATGTTTGCAAACCATGCAGCAAAGGTTGAATCAAAACCCAGTCAACTGCTTGAAGGTCCAATAGCTTACATATTTTTGGCCGCCGCTTCATCGCCATGCACAGCCCCTCACTACCCCAGAATTTTTTTTTTTAAGTAGACAGGCTTCTTGAGGAGAATATTATAGCTTCTTGTTGCTCTGCTCTTAACACTGGGAGTCTAACAAAGTTATATTAGCAAGTTGTTTTTACCATTGAATGACAAAAATGCATCTTTCTTGAAATCCCATCTTAGATGGCCATGGCAGCAATCCTTCTAGTCCAAGTATTGTTCCCTTAAATTACAGAGATCAAGAATTACGTTATTACTAATAGATATTTCATTTTTAAACGTCTGGAATTACAGATGCAAAAGTAAAACAACAGATAAAGAAATCTCAAAATCTGCATGGGGAGAAAAAAATACCTTTTGAAAATATGAACCTTCAAGCAGGTAACAAAGATGCTTTTCATTAAGCCCACATTTCTGTTTTATAATGTGTTGTTTTACTGGTCTGGTATTATATTTTAAAATTAGATGTTCTGTTTTCTTTAGCAGTCTGTGTGTGATTAATCTATATAATGTGTTTCGGTAATAAATGAACCATTTAATAATACTCCAATTTATTGAATATGACTGGAAACAACATAGCCCCCCATCCTGAAAGAAAGTCCTCGGCAACCTTTTTATTACTATGTATAAATGTCAACCCTACTAAATATGTTAAGCCATGTGTATATCAATTTCAGCATCTAAAGAACCAGATATCAAAGGTTCTCTAAAGCATTACAACTCATTCTCATATCCAGCACGGTGAGAATGCCATCAAAGGGGAAAACTTCCAGGAGATCACCCTTATCATCATGACCAGATGTTCCACAGGGAGAGATGGGATCAAACCATCAGGAAGGACCAGTTTGAAACTGCTCCATTTGGCATTTTCTACCACGGGGCCCCTGCTAAGCAACAAATAAATATGCGACTAATAAAAACCGAGTTTTTAACTGCATTACAAAGATGAACTTATGTTTAATGATGAATAAATTCGAATTGCACCCAAAAATAAGAGGATTTTCTTTGTAATGTCAACATGTCAAGATAAATAACCAGACATGTTTGTCTACTGTTGTTAAGGTGCTACAAGCTTAATCAACATACAGTTGGAACAAGCCTAATCACCAATTAAATAATGATCTATGAAATATCAACACTCTGTCACACAATGTCACCAAATTGAGTCTTTAAAATCTTTATCGCTGTGCCAGAGGATGAATAGTCTGTCTGTTGTGTGATTTGGCCTTAGATACAGATTTGTATAAATGGTGTGACTTCAGAGATATGCTGTGTTTGAACTCCTAACATCTGTGCTGTGATGTTTTCTGTCATTCTTACCTCCCTCTTCTAACCCAAATCTTTCAGAAGGTTGCTCCCCCTTATGGACCATCTTTCTCAAAAGGGCGCTCAAAAATAAGAGCACAAAATCAAAACCAGCAGCTAAGGGCCATCTCTCCGGGTTAATTCCCAAGAGGGGGTGCAAAGGGAGTGCATTTCTACCTCTCTCTCTCTCCCAACAGTTGCAAAGATATTTAGCAGACTTTTTATTTCAGTCTGGCCTGGGGGAAGGGTTAATTAAAGACTCGAACGGCCCTCCGAGCTTAACACCGCTCCGGCCTGTGTCGCCATCGCAGGCTTCATGCAGCACCGCCTTAACACTTCCACCGAGCCTGCTGACTAATTCTGCATGGCAAAGTGTGCATATGATCCAAAATGGCCAACTTTCTCCGGGGTTGGACAATTGTTGGAAGGTAGATTTTTTTTAGGTCTCTTTAAGTTACATATGTATGTTAAATTTCATAACCTTAGGTGAAAGCATGGCTTGGCAAACATTGTTTTAATGTCTCTATGGGGCACTTTTATGTTTAGCCATACTTTGAGGCTTGACCATGCCCAGGAGCTTTGACATAGGAAAAACCTTTGAACAACATTTGATCCCCAATGCCTTAAGTCTCTCCTTACTCATTTTTAAATCTGTAGATCAAAAGCTCTAGTAGGAGTTTGTTCAAATAAGTGTGTAAATTGCACACAATGGCGGCTTTTATCCAAAATAGCTAACTTCATGTGGGGCTTGGATCATGGCTACAGGATACTTTTTTGTAAGTTCTGAGAGACTACATATGTGTACCGATTTCAGAATCCTTGGATAAAGTATGGCTTGGGGCGGATTGTTTTAAAGCTTCTAAGGGGCACCGGGGTGGAATAATGCAACGGCCACCAAATATTTGCATAATAATCTGTTAGGGGTTGGACTATTATCAAATATTTTAACTTTGGAGCAGATCACATGATTTTTGTGAAAGTTAGAACCCAGTGTATGGTCGTGGCGTAACTCCAGATTTGCCAGGCCACCACCCCTTTGACTAGCCCCTTCAATGTGCACAAAAACTCAGAATTTTTCCCATGCCTTATGAGCAAATTTACCAATTTTGTAGCTGATCAATCAAAACGTGGAGGAGGAGTTTAATCAAATGCAGGCAAAAATAGGTCAAAATCACAAGTTCAATCCAAGATGGCTGACTTCCTGATTGTTTTGGAATATGGTGTTTAGAGACTTTTAGGTAGGTCTTGGGAAGTTCTAGAAGTGTACCAATTTTCATACCTCTACGATAAACTTAGGTAAATGGGGAGGGTGTTTTGAATAATTCCATGGGGCGTTGTTGAGCCATTTCCGTTGCAACCTATCCGAACAAAACTTAAAATTAGTACATTTTCAGCACGACTAATGCATCTGCCAAATTTGGTGAGTTTTCAAATATGTGTAGGCCTCCAAAAACCCAATTCATTTACTCAAAGACTAATAAACTGTGCAGATACAATAGGCCTTTGCAGCGCTTTTGCTGCTCGGGCCTAAATATAATACAATGCATCCAAGTTTAGTTTATAATGCCAGTTGCATCAGGTTACTGACTTTGCTGCAGTTCTTCCTAAAGAGCAAACACATGCTGACAGTGGAAAGAAACAACTTTTTTTCAATAAGAAGAAACCTCCAGTATCTCCTCTGACTGACTTAGGGATTTATGGGACAAGAATACAAAAGCAGTGGTACAGGTGTAAGTTCTGTGTTAAAGACAATAAGTTAAGCAGCCCTGGCTCTAACTTGGGCTAGGTTTCTTTCCCAGGAGGGATGTTGACATTTAGCAGCTGGAGGTTAAATTCAACCCACAATCTTGAATGAAACCCACAACCATCCGATCACAATATGACTGATTTTCCCATTGAGCCAAAGCACCAGCAGCTTCTTTAATAACTTTGTCCAGAACAGAGACAAAGTTGCACAAGAAGACAGGGTCAAAAGTATCATCTGTAAGGGAGAACAGGGAATTGGCCTGGAGAGTAAAAACCTGGAGAGTAAAAAATAGTATCAGTAGCAATAATTGCTATTGCTATTGTCGGACCCTCCAGAATTGGAGGGTCCGACGGATAGTCGAACCTCGGATCCAGGAGGAACAATGCGGGAAAAATGGAGCGGGAGATCGATGGACGGATTGGTAGGGCATCTGCAGTTATGCGGGCGCTGTACCGGTCTGTCGTGGTGAAGAGAGAGCAGAGCCGAAAGGCGAAGCTCTTGATTTACCGGTCGATCTACGTTCCTACCCTCATCTATGGTCACGAACTCTGGGTGGTGACCGAAAGAACGAGATCACGGATACAAGCGGCTAAAATTAGTTTCCTCCGTAGGATGCTTCCTGGACGCTTCCCTGGTGAGGTGTTTCAGGCACGTCCCACCAGGAGGAGGCCCAGGGGAAGGCCCAGGACACGCTGGAGGGACTATGTTTCTTGGCTGGCCTGGGAGCGCCTTGGGATTTCTCCCGAGGAGCTGGAACAAGTGGCTGGGGAGAGGGAAGTCTGGGTGTCCTTGCTTAAGCTGCTGCCCCCGCGACCCGACCCCGGATAAGCGGAAGAAGATGGATGGATGGATGGATGGATGGCAGAATTGGAGAGTAGTGGGAATAAGTAACAGAGTGAGGAAAAATAAGATAACTCAAGCCACTACTATTATACGCTTTATCATAAAGGAACGTTTTAAACCTGGAAACTGGTGCCCAGGAATAGCTTGTTGACCAAAAGATATGCCTCTCAATCTAGTTTTGAAAACTCTAAAAACCATCTATAAACCTGCAGTCACATAACTCTGTTGGGAACATATGGAACAATCACATTTCTAATATGAGATGAAACTTGGTAATCACAAGGACATGATCAATTCTGCTTCAGATACAGTGCTAACACGCAGACTGAGTAATTTGATCACAAGTGGACAATGCTAAATTGAGGAACAGACTTACTGAACTGAAGGGAAATCACATTCAAATTCACAGATCTTATTTAGGACGCGTAAGCCTTTTTACCTTTTCCTATACAGTCTGAAAATAACGTAGAGTATGGATTTCTAGACTTTATCCTTTGTCTTGTTTAAAACTTGTATCCATCCACCTGCTCCTTCATTTCTCCCAGTCTTAACTTCTTTCTGTGAAATGTCCCACTTTCAGGTTTAAAGTCTGATCACTGTAGAAACTGAGGGCCACCTTCTCATCTGTCATGGCAAAACACTAGCAGCAAAGTTTTCTACTAAAATGTTACTATGTAGATTTTGTGTAGATGTAGAGTTTTGCCCCTTACTGCTTCCAAAAATTAGAGTGGTATCAATTAGAGGTGTATTATATCTATCTGCTTAATTCCTTTGTAGGAATAAAACCTAAGCAAATAATCTGTTTATAGGCAAGCTGCATAGAGTTTAAATGTAACCATCATTAAAGAAGCAAATGTCTTTTTTCTGAGGAAGACAAAGAAATGTTGTTGTTTGCTATGAAATCCATGCTGTAGGCACCATGTCAAGACCCGATAAACCAAACCTAGATTTCATCATCTTGTCTGTTTCTCTCACAAACACAATTCAAACTACGGAGTTGTTGAGACAGAATAGGACATGATTATTATTTCCTATGGCTGGCACTATGTGGGCTGCGCACTGATGGGAAGAAAATCGGTGAAACCACAGCTGCCAGCACCAAGGCCAGAACAATACTTCATCCTGTGTTTTACAGACAGGATGCTGCCCAGGCAATCCAGTGTGAAAAGCCAACCCCAGCTGCAGTCGGGCAAGAGGCCAACACGAAAAGGGGGGGAAAAAACATGTTCACTCACTCCTAAAGTCAATGTTGAATCACTAGGTAATCTAACCTGGATTATTCTGTGGGAGGAAGTTGGAGTGTTAAATGAAATGCACAGAGGTATCGGGGAAAAAGTGCAAACTAAACATAGAAAGATCAGAACAGTGAAACAGTATTTATTAGTTTCCTAACTTACTCATGAAAATGGCTGCATAGTGTAAGGAAAACAAGCAATTTTGATCTTTTGATTGAAAAGGTAAACCAACAGCATGATTCCATCTAACTGGCCAAATACATATGTAGTACAATTAGCTGGTACCCCTGGCAAGGATGTGTGAAAAGCCTTAAAGCAAGATAATATTTTATTGCACCTGCAAAATCTTACACTGAATCTTGTAGAAAAATCTAGAATTTCATTTTATAAATAAAGAATTGTTTTTATTACAGCACTGTTGGCGCATTTATTGGTACCCTTGGACAGCATTTTAACTTCTTCTGCAACATTTCACATGGTTTGAGCATACAAAATGAAGAATATTTAAACACATTGGAAGAAGGAGATTCTCTCAACAGCGCAAATGACTTTTATGTCTGGTGAACCATTTCTTGTTGATTTGATCATATGTTTTGGTTCACTACTCTGCTGAAACACTCAGGGTCAATCAATTTTAGCCATTTATAGTTTCTAGAGATTTCCATGTAATAAGTAATGATGAATGAATGATGATAAGTTAATGGTGAATGCATTGCACACTTAATGTTCTCAGAGAAGAGAAACAGGCCCACAGAATCAGAATTCCCCCACCATACTTAGCAGTGGACATAATGTGCCTTTCCACATTTTGATTCTTTGTTTCACACCAACCTCACCTGAAAGTGTTTGTTGCTGTAAATAAGTATATAAACACTCAAATTTAAAAAGAAGAGGTCTCTTTATCCATCTTTACCAGGGCTGCAAACAAATATGTCCACATTTGTAGGTTATTGCCTGGTTATTGTTATTGTGGCCATTGCGATTTGATATGCTGTGCAGCGCTACCACTCAAACAACCTGCACTTCTTATAAATTAAGTGTTAGGTAAGTGGTGTATTTTTAACGTAAAAGACTGCAATCACTGTCTTTGAGGGGAGTTTAAAGTTGTGTTGACCCAGGTAAAACAGAATGCGACTGGCTTGGTTGAGATTTCTTTGTAGCAGGTATGTTAGGCTGCAGAACTTATGCGGCATTGAGATTCAAGGAGGTTTGTGATTGTGCCCATATGTCCTTGGATGTATGTTATACGCCGCGTCTCCCTTTATGTTGAATAGATGTTTTTTTTTTAATCATTCAGCTTAAGAGTCTCATTCAGAACGCAAACTACAAATCGAAAAACATCGATTCGTCTGGGTTTTGTCTGAAGATGTGAACTGACACTGAACTCTGAAATACCATGAAGCTTTTAGTTTAGAGATGCAACAATCAATTGGGGAGAGATAAGAAACAGGTAGTTTGCTCTTGATCAGCTCTGATCGTTAATTGGCGGGTCAAGCACTGGAAAAACACTGAATTTGCCTATTCATTAAATGCTTCAGAGCTAAGAACACTATTTATGTATAAAGCTCATTTTTGAGATTCATACAAATCAGATGAGGTTAGGGAGTTTTGTTTCAATAAGCAAATGAAGATAATCTTATAATTTGTTCATTTTTTCTTGGATTCAAAACAACTACCTCTATCAAATAACCTGCAGCACATTTTCTTTGTCAGTTGCTATTGTTGTAGGAGGACATGATGCCATTAGAAAATTAATAGTCTGATATCAACTTACTACACATTTGACGCTTCCACATACACAATATGATCATCATGGATATTCTTCCTCATGCACACTACAGTTCTTGGAGGATATTCATACCACATGGGCACCACACGATACAGAACTAGTACTATACTGTAGCAATGAGCAAATAAAAATAATACTTACTCTTATTCCACTCTATAAAGATCCACTTACCTCTGCATGATTGAAACGGGGGGGCTGGTGCCTATCTCCAGCAGTCACGGGGCGAGAGGCTGGGTACACCCTGGGCAGGTCGCCAGTCCATCGCAGGGCAACACAGAGACATACAGGACAAACAACCATGTACGCACACACTCATACCTAAGGGAAATTTTAGAGAGACCAATTTGCTTAATGGTCATGTGTTTGGACTGTGGGAGGAAGCCAGAGTACCCAGAGAGAACCTATGCATGCACAGAGAGAACATGCAAACTCAATGCAGAAAGACCCCAGGCTGGGATTTGAACCTGGGCCTTCTTGCTGCAAGGCAACAGTGCTACCAACTGCGCCACGTTGCGTGCAGAAAAAAAACAAAACATGGTCAGTGAAAATCAGTTGGACTGCCACAGAAGGCCTGATTAGTGCACCTTTTCTTTTTTATGCTTCCTGTTATAGTTACCTCATTTGATATGTTGTATGTTACAGTATATGAAGCTTCCAGAACAATATGACATTTCCAGAACCTTCCCTATAGGCGTCAGTGAAATTCTACAACCAATATGAAATGTCTTACAGACTAAGAATATTGATTATGTCATTGGTAGTTGCTGATGGCTTGTTTGTTGACCAGCTGACTGTGTGAGATAAGCTGCGTGTTTATTGCGCCCTGAACAGGTAGCTGAGATGCAATCACAAGTGGTCACTCTGGAGGCTTTTGGGGACATATTTTAACATCTCATGTGAGCAGATATATTTAGAGGTGTCCACTTGCCAACGGATCACTCAGGAAGCGTAATAATAGCTACTGAAAGAAAAAGAGCTCTTGTCTCTGCCCTTGTGCCACTCAAAAGGACTCATCGGGATTGTATGAATTTGTATTGCACATTCGCCCCAGTATAAATGGTGTTTATTTTCTTCCTCTTAACAGTTTGTTACAAAAATTAATGAACGTCACCCTTCATCTGGTCCATCTTGGTATTTTATATTGACATGCTGTCAAAAACGTATATGTTCTACTCCACTTGGTTAAACAAAAAATATGTTTTTATATAATTGGCACCTATTCTGTGGCATTCTTTCCATTCCTCTGCTAAATAAATCGTGGAATTGTCCAGGTTAATTTTATATTGTACCTCTAGCAAGTTTTCCTGCCAGTGGGGATGGCAGCTAGCTGTAAATAGTCTGATGCCCCTGAGCCTTTAACAGATTCTGGGTATAATGTTGACTGTTTTTTCTTCCCCATTGTTTTGAACCAGCCTCCTGTCAGGAGCTGGTTCATCCACTCTGACAGCACTTCGTTGAGATTCAGGCAGTATATGCTCATCTGTGAGCCTGTGCTGCCTGCAGTTACCCATAACATGTTTGTTGTTTTTTTTTCCTAGAAAGACCCACAGACAGAAATCTTGATGTGTATTTTATCATAATTCTAACTTCAGGGAAGTTTGAGAAGTCATTCTGAATCATGACACGTCTTTTCCCATCCATACGTTAATTTACTGCATTACTTTTCTAAAAAAATAAAACTGAAAACCGGATTTCATGTCAATCTAGTGAAATGGTGCGAGAGTGAAATATTTGCCATTGACTATTGATTTCATCGGGTTTATTGGTTGACTTGGTTCAATGAAAGTAAACTAAAACAGCAAGGATAGCTGGTACTTGTTTAATGAGGAGAACCTCGTGAAAAGAAATACTTAAATTATATGCTAACAGACCTGAGTGTGGAGAATAGACTATGAAGAATTCTGCTTGGTGAACATACTATAGGAGGTAACTGTGCATGGTTCTCACCAAGGAGCCTGCATGCCCTGCATGCACATGGAAACACAGCCAGAGATAAAGACAGAGACAGACACATCTGAGGGAACATTGAAATTAGAATAACAGATCTCGTCCACCTGTTGAGATTTGGATCTTATACTTTGAACTCTTAAGTTTTGCCTTCATTTTCAGACAGAGACATTACCCAAACATTTATGTGAGAAGATTTCAATGTGACAGGTTCACTGATCCCCTTGTGTGAAACCAATGGAGTGTTTCCTTGGAGGAAATGATAATGCAGCTGCATAGGTTTATAGATTATTGAACCAGGACAATATTAGATCTGTTTAGGCCCCAGAAGCTCTTTAACAGTCAGACGTATGCCTCTGCGTATTCTTATAATCTAGAAGCTCTGTTGCTGGAAATAACACTTCCTTTTTTTCCGGCAGCACGCATATTCACAATGATCTCTTTCTGGCTCAAGGAAAACTATTAGATTATATTACAAGTTTTTTTATTTGCTGATTGTGACACGATAGATGTTTTGTTCTTTTGTTTTTGATAAAGATATGAATGGCCTTCATTGATATGAGGAGGATGTTGGAATAGCTGTTGTGGAAAAGGACGGTATGACCAACTACTGCGGTGAACGACCTGACTGGTCGAGTTCGTCGGATGAAAACATGTTGCAATGTGGTGTGCTTGGAGACGGAGGGTTAGCGCTGACTTGCAGGGAAAAACTACACTATGACTTTTTCCTCAAAAATAGGATCTCTGAAACCAACTAGATCAGGGGTCGGCAACCTGCAGCCTTGGAGCCACAAGTGGCTCTATGGAGCTTTCACAATGGCTCTTATTGACTTTGGTTAAAAATGATAAAGAACAACTGATGTTTTTAAAGATAGATATAATAACACATGAAGGTTTTAGTGCCTTGTTGTGTTTTTTAAAGGAATGATTGCATTGTATTTCCTAACCAGAGGGACACTTAAAGTACCATTAATAGTTTTCATTATCTATTTCTTGTCATTTCGTCATTTTCTCACAAACTTTTCCACAATATCAAAATTTTTAAACTTAAAACTAGAAATAAGGTTGCGGTTCTTTAAAAATAAAAACTAATTTCCTTTTTCAGCAGATGTTTAGCTTACAAAAATTACAAGTTGTCTTTTTTCAAAAGTTCATGTAACATCTTTGGCTCTAAACAACTTTATATAGCTGGACTGAGCGGGAAAAAGGGCTCTTTAGATTCTAAAGGTTGCAGACCCCAGAACTAGATGAACTAGAAGGCTAGTAGTTAGCATCGTTTTGCATAGAAGACAAAGTGGATCTTCTGCAAGATATCCCTGTGCTGTGGAGAATAAATTATTTAATACCCAAACACCCAGTAATGAAAGTTGTCTAAGCAACACCCCCCCCCCCCCGTCTCCACCAGGACAGCAGGGGGGGCAGACCTTTTCTGGCGGGTCTGCCTACCAATACAGTGACGTCTCTGGTTGAAGAAAGTTTATTTACTTCAGCTTGTAAACGCACATTCACTCAAGGAGCAATGGCCGACAGAGAGCGAGTTTTGATTGAGCTGGAAAGCTTTTTACTAGAAGTTCAGCTCATATAATACTCTAAAAACACATGTAAACAAACAAATACAGCAGTCTGTTTTGTTGTTCTCTACAACTCCTGTTGTTCAAAATTACCAAAAGACCATATTAGATTAATATAAAGCATTTAGTGTGCTAAAGCTGCAATGACTATTTATTACATCAACTATAGAGCACCGCTCTGGTGAAATGATCTTGGGCTGATGTTGATCTGACCAACTACAGGCGTGCGCTCTCCGTTTCGTTCGACAGATAGTTAGAAAAATTGGGCTCTACTCCATGCGTCTTTGCGTAGGTCACGGAGAGAGCTTGCGTTGACGGATAATAGCGTTGCGTCTATTCGTTCCGACATAGACGGAAAAGTATAAACTAGGCTCTAGGCAACATTTCTTGCTGCTTTGACATGAAGAGACATGTGTGACAGGTGCTGTCCCCCTCCTAAGTTCTGATTGATTATGTTTTCAGACATTATCATAGATTCAACAAGGAATAAAGCAATCAAAAACTTTCAGTAGAGATGTTGGTACATATTGGCATGAGAACATCATGCCATTACTGCTGACCCGTCTTCTGCTGATCAATGATGTCCAATTCCACCACATCACAAAAGTGCTTTACTGGAAGATCTGGTTTCTGTGGTGGTCAATGTTGTAAAATGAACCCATTATGTTCAAGAAGCCATTTTGAAATTATGAGAGTTTTCTTACATGCTGCATTATTCTGCTTCAAGTATCCATCAGAATATGGGTACAAAGTGGTCAAAGACAGACGTAGGTAGGCAGTGGTGATTAAACAATGCTCGGTCGGATCTGAGGGCACCAAAATGAGCCAAGAAGTCATCTCCCACACCAGTACACCACCACCAGCGGTCGGAAATATTGATAGAAGATAGGATGGATTCATACTTTTGTTGTTTGTGTTTACACCAAATATTGACCCTTAAAGTTGTACTGCAGACCTCTCGAAACAGGCAAGAGTTTGTTATTGCCCAGTGTTGGTGAGCCTCAGTATCCTGATTTTACAGGATGTGTCCCTGGTGTGGAGCCCATCGGCTTCAAGGTTAACCATGTTGAAAGTTCATAGATGGTAATCTGCATACCTTGGTTGCAACAAGTGGTTATTTCAGCCACTGTTTCCTTTTCTGTCATATTGAACTTGTCTGCCCGTTCTCTGAGATTGACATTGAGTGCTTTTCATTCACACAACATAAGTTCACAGGTACCGTGTACATCTTACTGTGGACATCCTAAGACATCAGACCAAATGGTCTCAGATGTCAGACCATAGGAAAAAGCATTGTTTTTCCTGAGACCTTTTTTTCTGATGCTGTTTTTTTGTTTTTGACCTGACAGCATTTTTTCTCAGACCTTTTAGTCTGATGCCTTTCAGTCAGAGGTATGGCAACTTTTTGAACCAAAAGTGATGCATTTTTTCTATGGTTTGATTTCTGAGGATGTTTGAGGATGTCCTAAAATGTACAACGTACACAGGATTTTTATCTTTTTCTTGATAAAGCTGATGTTCTCTATAAATTCTCTATTAGCTGTGAGATGGCTATGTGTTAAAATCCCAGTAGATCATCAGGTTCTGAAAGACCAACATCCACATTTAAAGTCCCCTAAATCCCCTTTCTTCCCCATTCGATCCTCATTACAATCTTCAGCAAGTTATCTTCACCACATATTAATAGTTAAATGCGATGAGTTGCTGCCATTTGTATTTCCATGCACCTGATCAGTTGAATGTAATAAGGTGGTTGGTGAGTGCATGAAAGAAAAATAAATTACCATTTTATATGTTCTGCTGCATTCCTGCCTATTATTCAGCATGCTGCCCACCTTTTTGTCCAGAACAGAACTCAACAGGTACATTTTGAAAGACTTGTTGCAGCAAGAAGAAAAAGATCCCAAAAAGATCATTTGCACCAGTCTCACATCTACCTTGTTGTAGAGGAAACCATTAGAGTCTCGGGTGTGGAAAAGTGATGTTCTCCTTTTCACTATGACCAGGATTTGTTGCATTTTAACCATTCCCTTTACCTTTTCCTTAACTCTCAACCTTTACTTTTTTTCTTTTCTATTCCTTGGAACATGGTCATTCTTTTCCCTCTGAGCGAAACCTTTTATCTTCTCTGCACTGATGAGGAGCATTATCCACTCATACTCTCGTTCCCATGCCCTCTCACTCCCTGACTTCCCCCTTGCACTTCTCCTTTTAATGGTCCTTATAAGCCCTCTTCTCACTATGACCTTTCTTCACTTTCTTTCCCCATTATGTAATTTTTTCCTCTCATTTTTTGTCTTTGAACCAGTTTATCTCCCGATCTTTTCTTTCTTTTTATATCCACTTTTTTTTCTGCCTTCCCTATAATTTGGAAGCAGATGTTGACTCAGACTGATCAGAATTTAGACAGCAGAGAGACTTTGCCAGTGATCAAAAGTCGTGTGTGCAAAACGGCCAACAATATATGAACGGCGACAAATTTTCTGGTCCAGCAATTTCGGTGGAAAAGCAATTAGGATTTGGAATTAGTCTTCAAATTGAATTGGAATTAGGCAGGCTCAGTTTACCCTTATATGCACAGTGTTCGCCTCTCTGGACCTGAGAGTGGCCTATTATCACATCCCAGCCTCCTCTGTGTTGAAATGAAGGGCAGCAGCACCAACATGTGTTCCTACTCATCCCGCCCCCTTAAACACACACATGCTCATATCTCCCCATGCTACCTACAGGACTGGAAATGTTCATTATATATTGACACAGCCACATGTGCTGTAATTGTTTTTCCAATTCCAGTTATTTTTTTTTTTTATTTTTTTTTCGGACCTCTTTTTTATGCTCACTGGTCAAAGTGACAAATCCTGCTTTGAAACGTAATGAAGTTTGAAATAGAATTTGAGGCTACAATTATCTTGTCCGCACGGGCTGTCGCAGGAATGATGGTGCCACCGAAACCCAATTACAGGAAGTGAGACCCCAGCTAAGCGCTCAGACCCACAGGGAACCACGGAGTCTGCGATGAGTCCAGCAGCTGATTTGTGGCTTGACAGGTCGCGGAGAGTCCCAATGTGATTTTTGGTGGTTAATTTTGATTGCTATTGGTGTGATTCAACCAACTCTTTTATGCTTCAGTTGGAGAGTCTATGAGTTTCAGAATTTTTATGAAAAACGTGTTTATAAGATATGCTGTGCTACTTTCTGCTTTCCTCACTTGTAAAGCACAGCGCAAAATTAGTAATAGCCTTTAGACTTCTTCACATTTTCTTGCATTGCAACTAACAATTTACTTTTTGGGGGATTAACCTAATAGACCAGCACAGAGTAGTGCATAATTGTGAAATTGAAGGAAGGCGAGGCAATATTTTTGTTTTTGCTTAGCACCATAAGCAGTGGAGTTCAGTGTGCTTTACAGGAAAATAAAGGAACATCAAAAAAGTGTTTAAACTGTGATCTTAAAAGTACAGCTTATATTTGTATCTACACCCCTTACTTAAATATTTCTAAATAACATACCATGCTACCAATTCCATTCAAAGTCGCCTAATTATGTATTAGATTTTATCCACCTAAAGGAAAGCAATACTCAGAGAGCACCCAAGAGGCAACGGGTAACTCTGGACGAGCTATAGAAATCCATAGCTCAGGTGTAGAATCCTGTCCGTAACACATTCATTAGCGCCGTGCTTAACAAATCTGGAGAAGCATTAAGAAAGCTATTGTTGAAAGAAAGCCAACAGTAACTGTAGTTTACCACAAGCCATGTTTTGGACATGGCGAAAACATAGAAGAAGATGCTTTGATCTGATGGGAAAAACCCTCTGGCCTACACACAAACAGTGACGAAATACACACCAGCCTGAACACAGCATCCTAGGTGTTACAGAACATGGTGGTGGCAGCATCATGCTATGGGGATGGGGAAAAGCTTCAGGTCAAAATTCATGACAAGATAAATTACATAGATTTAAATCAATAAATACTAACTCGGGGGGCTGAAGACAAAGCACACAATACTTGTCATACTTTGTTAAGCATTTTCCAAATATTATAATTTTCCTCCCACTTCATATTTGTAATATAAAATCCCAATAAAATCAGATTAAAGTTGTAGGTGTGACTATTTTAACAAAGCACTACAAGAAGCTTAAAATGCTTTTATTTACTTCTTTTAATACCTTTTCTTTCATTCTGTTCTCCCGTTTGTGTTTAATTCATCTCTCCTCTTTCGTCTCATCCTCCTGTGAACTGACTCTGCATTTCCTCTCAGCAGAAGCAGCCTGTAAATGACCGCCTGATGGAAAGTGACATTTTCACAGAACCCTGAGAGAGAGGCGAGGTGATCTCTCCTCTTTCCAGCACAAAGTGCTCCTAATTGCCTGGTTGCATTTGCGAGCCCAGCTGACAAACACGTGCAAATCAATAATTCTGCTCCGGGACGCGGGACCCCTCCTCCCCTACCCTCACTTCACCCTCTACATGCTAAGATGACACAAACAAGTGGATGCATACAAATGCGTAAATGTGTCTGGAAATAAATTTAGACGTACGTAGATTCTGTCGCTACACACACACACAGACACGGTGGCAAGCATTCCCTCCGTTTCGCTGCCTCTTTGCTGCCTGCCTTAAATGACAGTGTTTATCTGTGATTTCAAGACAAATGGGGAGAGAGTATCAAAGCATTAAGAGCAGCCACAGTGCTGCTGAAGGCTGAAATAATGGATGGGGGGAAATGCTGGGAGACCCTGTGCTGCTCATTTCTAAATGGCCTCTGCAGAGGTGGAAATTTTGTACTCCTAGTTTGAAATATACAGAGGACAAATAAGCACAGCTTAAAATAGGAGCTAGTTTAATAGGCTTTGTGTTTGTGTTCTTGTGCTCTGCTCTGTAACAACTCTGTCTCTAAAAACTTGTTTCCCAGAGCAGAAAATGTCACAGTAATTTGGAAACTCTGATGGAGTTGTTTCAAGTTGTTCAAATGAGTCACCTTACAGTCGCTTTTGATGTTTCCTGCAAGTTCAGTAATAATAACGAGCTCACAAAGGCATCATACACCATGTTTTATTTTACTCGGACTGTAAGTGTGCACTTCTCTACATTTTGTCACGTAACACCCACGGGATTTTATGAACAAAGTAGAACAGTGAAAAAGTCAAAGATGTTAAACAAAAGTGGCCCAAGAATGGACCCTTGAGGAACCCCACAATTCTTTTTTTTTTTTGTGACCAGAGTTACAATTAATTAACGACACAGTGATCCAGCACTAGACAACCCCTCCCCTTATTCCAGCCTAAAGACGACTATGTTATGATCAACTGTGTCAAACGCAGCACAGAGTTCAAGTAATACAGACAACAGCAGGTCAAGACCCATCACTCTTAAGACGTACATCATTCAAAACCTTTACCAATGCAGTCTTAGTGTTATGGTGTGGTCTAAAGAAGAAACGGAGAAGCTGGTCAGAGTTGATGGCAAAATGGATGGATACAGCAAAAGACTCAAAACTAAGGCAGAGGGTCACCTTCTGCCTTATTTATTTTTAATCTCAGCAAAAAAAGAAACGTCCCTTTTTCAGGACTGTGTATTTCAACAATAATGTTGTAAAAATCCAAATAACTTTACAGATCGTCATTGTAAAGGGTGTAAACAATGTTTTCCATGCATGTTCAATTAACCATAATCGATTAACATGCACCTGTGGAATGGTCGTTAAGACCTTAACAGCTTACAGAAAGTAGGCATTTAAGGTCACAGTTCTAAAAACGCAGGACACTAAAGAGACTTGTCTACCGACTGTGAAAAACACCCAGAGAAAGATGCCCAGGGTCCCTGCTCATCTGCGTGAATGTGCATTAGGCATGCTGCAGGGAGGCATGAGGACTGCTGATGTGGCTAGGGCAATAATTGCCATGTCCGCACTGTGAGACGCCTAAGACAGCGCTACAGGGAGACAGGAAGGACTGCTGATCATCCTCGCAGTGGAAGACCACGTGTAACAACACCTGCACAGGATCGGTACATCCGAATATCACACCTGCGACAGGTACAGGATGGCCACAACAACTGCCCGAGTCACACCAGGAACACACAATCCCTCCATCAGTGCTCAGACTGTCCGCAATAGGCTGAGAGAGGCTGGACTGAGGGCTTGAAGGCCTGTTGTAAGGCAGGTCCTTACCAGACATCACCAGCAACAACGCCGCCTATGGGCACAAACCCACCTTCGCTGGACCAGACAGGAGTGGCAAAATGTGCTCTTCACTGACGAGTCACGGTTTTGTCTCACCAGGGGTGATGGACGGATTCGTGTGTATCGTCGAAGGAATGAGCGTTACACCGAGGCCTGTACCCTGGAGCGGGATCGATTTGGAGGTGGGGGGTCCGTCATGGTCTGGGGCGGTATATCACATCACCATCGGACTGAGCTTGTTGTCATTGCAGGCAATCTAAATGCCTTGCAGTACAGGGAAGACATCCTCCTCCCTCATGTGGCACCCTTTATGCATGCTCATCCGGACATGATCCTCCAGCAGGACAATGCCACCAGCCATACTGCTCGTTCTGTGCGTGAGTTCCTGCATGACAGCAATGTCAGTGTTCTGCCATGGCCGGCGAAGAGCCCGGATCTCAATCCCATTGAGCAAGTCTGGGACCTGTTGGATCGCAGGGTGAGGGCTAGGGCCATTCCCCCCAGAAATGTCCAGGAACTTGCAAGTGCCTTGGTGGAAGAGTGGGGTAACATCTCACAGCAAGAACTGACAAATCTGGTCCAGTCCTTGAGGAGGAGATGCACTGCAGTACTTCAAGCAGCTGGTGGCCACACCAGATACTGACTGGTACTTTTGATTTTGAGCCTCCCTTCATTCAAGGAGACATTATTCTATTTCTGTTAGTCACATGTCTGTGAAACATTTTTAGTTTATGTCTTATGGTGTTGACTCTTTTAGTGTTCATACAAATATTTATACACATTAAGTCTACTGAAAGTAAAAACAGTTGAAAGTCAGAGGACGTTTCTTATTTGCTGAGTTTACCTTTATTTAACCAGGAGGTCTCTTTGAAATCAGAAATGTCTTTAACAAGATGACAGCAGAAACTCAAATCAAAACTATACAGAGCTTGTATATTATACACAAAGTGATTTCTAAAGAAAAGCAGCTGCATTCCCCCTTCACGACATGAGCTCGTTAAGCTTTAACTCTTTTACATAGCAGAACGGGGGGGAAATCTGTTTGTACATGTGGAAAGCTGGCAGAGGCACACCCCAGTAGGTGGTTCTAAAAGTAGTGATTCAGCTGGTTGAACACAAACACTGATCACAGTTTTTCCATTCTTATTTTTAAAACTGTGGTAAAACCATATACGCTTTAAATTCCGTTCTACAATTGCATGGTACTTTTTGATAGTGCATCACAAAAAAAGTCCACAGAATTACTTTGCAAGAGAGTGTAGACTCTTATGCATCGCCTGTATCTTACTCCCGCCGTCTTTCTTTTCCTAGGCTCGTCTGTGATGCAAGTGACGGCCACAGACTCGGACGACTCCACCACGGCCAACGGCATGGTGCGCTACCGGATCCTCTCGCAGACCCCCCATAGTCCAATCCCCAACATGTTCACCATCAACAGCGAGACGGGAGACATCGTTACTGTGGCCGCCGGTCTGGACAGGGAGGTCAGTGTTTGCAGTGTTTTTTTGTCTTTTTTGCTGTTCCAATTATTTGTTGATTCACTGGCCAGAACATCAAACTTTTCCAAAAGTTCCCTGGTATTGGATACCATTAGTGTCCACAGTTCTTATGGGTAATGTGCGACATTATGATGTATTTAATGGGCCTATATTTCTCTTTTAAGATCTTTATTTATTCCTACTTTTAAGATTAAAAATGAAAATGTCAATAAGGAAAACAAATAAAGCCATTAACAACATTCCCTCCATTAATAGCAGATATTATATTGAGTTCTTATCTCCAAACAAAAATGAGCTGAAGAATATTTGAGGTTGGTCTCGGTGTGGAGCGAGGAGTCGAGATAATGGCCACGTAAATCCAGCACCTCTCTGCTGGTGGGGTTGCGAGAGGGTTCGTTTTATCGTCCTCTTTTACTCATCCGCGACTTATGTGCTGCTTTCTGTAGTCGCTCACCAACCCACACACAACCAACACCACGGCACACGTCGTCCCTGCTCCATCTTCCACCGTGGGCTGCTAATGAGGGAGGTCACAGAGGTCAACTTTTGTTTATCCCAAAGCTGGATCTGGTTGATGTTCATCCTCACTGTCTTTCTCTGTTTTTCACACACATTTCCATGGAAATATCTGGGTTTCTTTTTGTGGTATAACGTCCTAGGAATCAAAAATGACTAAATCAAAAAGGTGTTTGAATTCATGGGCTGTCCATTATCAGGATTGTCCCTGCCTCGTAACTTAGTCTGCCAATTTTACTGGAATCGTAAATACAGCGCTGAGCGTGTCTCATAATGTTTACATTCGAAAAATTCCCACTGGTCCCTCTTCACATTAAACCTGGCCAGGCAACTCTTTGGAAATTTACCAACAGAAGACCAAGCTTTTTTTTTTTTTTTTTTTGTTGCTGTGGGAATAATTACTGTTAAGATCTGAAGAAAAAAAAGCAGGTTTTATAACAGGATAAACAATACATCAATCCCTCTTGCTTATCCAAATTTTATATGAAGCTGGCAAGGCTTAACAGCGTGGCACATTTGTGCGACAATATAAATGAATCTAGTGAGTGCGTGCCAGGGCTTTGTCGCTGTTTCCAGCCTGGCTCAGGCGGAAGCCCTAGCAGCTGATGTGAGCGGGGGGAAAAAGCTCATTAATCTGGACACATCAAGACCGGTCCTGTACCCACCTGCCTGTGATTCTCACTCTAAAACTGGGACACACCTGGGAGTTCATCCACCTGCTGTCAAGGTCGTCGACATGAGCGAACACTGCGTGTGCACGCGCTTCTGTGCTCTTTAAATGCGCCCAAGCTGGGGGTAGGCGGGGGCTGTGAGGAAGACCTCTCTGAGCTGCTAAAGTAGTGTGTGTCATGCAAAGACATGAACATTCCCACTCACTGTGCTGACAGGGAACACATGGTTAAAGCCTGTGTAGGACATATATTTATATTCTGTATCCTGTCACACTCAGGCTAATCCTGCAGCACCATGCTGCCGTCTAATTAGAATATTCATGAGCTAACTAAAAGGAGGAGCTAGTTCTCTTGTGTCTGAGGAGATCAGATGGTACATGAAGGGTTAGGTTGGTGTCAAATACCTCTGACTTTGAAATATACCAATTATTCTTCCTTGCTCTGCAATATCACATCCTTCAGCCCACAGAGGATAAAGCTTACCAAACAACACGTTTATTGCTTACTGAATTTTTAAATCTACCAAAAAAAAGGCTTTTCTGCATGGGTTATGTTTTTGTTTTCTCTTATATCTCATTTGTGTATAAAAGCTAGGGATAATTTAAAGTACCTTGCAAAAGTATTTATAACATGTTGCCTTTAATAAGTTAAAGCGGGGTTAGATTATAGGTCAAAATCCCAACTCTTTCAATTCATCGAATAGAAAGTTTATTGGGTTTTTTCAAACCATAACCTTCCATTATTCAGAGAAGCAGTCAAGAGGTCCATAGTAAGTTTGAATGAGTCATACATGCACTCCACAAAGGTGTCCTCGATAGAAGAGTAGCAACAAGAAAACAATTGATGGAAAAATGTTGGTCACAAGCAATGTAGAGGACACAGAGGTGGAAAAATGAGCCCTGTTAAAATAATCCCAACATTGAACTTGTTTGTGAGGAGGAAATCTAACAGATGGAGCTAACAAATGTGTTAGAATGGCCTAGTCTAAGTCCAGATCTGAATTCAATTATGGTTAGGGGTGGACAAAGACAATTTTTTTTGTTGCAACCATGCACAAAAAGCTTTGTAATTGTAGTGAAAGGTGAATACAAATGCAGTCTGCACAGAATTTTATTTGTAAAACAAGCTGAAATTCATGTATGAATTTCCTTCCATTTTACATCTGTACACTCCTTTGTGTTTGTTTATTACATACACTATAATCCCAATTTAATATATGGATGAATATGTGAAAGTTTGTGGTTGTACTTCAAGAAAATGTTATAGGTTCGAGGAGGAGAACACTTTGACTAGGCACTGTATGTGGTGCTTAAGAGGGTTAACCTGGGGGAAAAATAACAATCACATCAGCTTTTTAGCTTTGATCAGTCTTGTTTGTATTTGTTCTTACCCCAATTGTACTAAAAGCAAATTTGCTTGTTAGTCTGGAACAGAAATGACAGTCTTCAAATGAAGTACAACTCTGCTGCAGCAGGTAGCAGAGTGCAACATGTCAAAGAGCCACAGCTGGCATGGACACTCTCCCATTGCGGCCCTTTTCCATGCCAGCAGTTCGTCTGGCAGGCAGAGCTGTTGTCTTTCATTACCCCAGGCTGTCTCAATCTCTCATGAGCCCTGGCTTGGAACTGTCTGGTGGGAGGAGGGTGGGTGTGCATGTGTGTGTGTGTGTGTGTGGGGGGCATCATGGTGTGGTGCTGCTCGGCATCAAGCTGTCCCCCCAGGGCTGGTGCCAGCTCCGCATTGGACCACCTCACCGACGATTAGGACATCTTCTGAGCAGCCTCAAGGACACGATCGCCCACAGCCTGGCTCTATTAGGATGTGCAGAGCTTAACCAGGGGATGCAGGCAGAGAAGCCTCATCCTAAATGGGCCTGGGGCTGTATTGTCTCTGAGATGCTGAGTTATGTTAATTCGCCTCGTTTCACCGGAGCTCCAGAGGCCAGAGCAAAAATCATCGGAGGATTACAAGCTGGTTGCCGAATGAAAGGTATTGATGCATGTAGGTGGATGTTGACTGCTTGTAGCGAGCATTTAATCAGGAAAATATCTACTCAATATCCACTTTATTATGTGCGCTGTGTGTACTGAGTTAGCATTGAGCTGTGCCATGTATTGCCTTCAGAAGAAACTAAACTTTAATTTATGTTCCTCTGCTTAACAAATCGATGCCAACTACCTCTTTGTTTCATTGAACTACTTTTAAATGTATTGCTTTATAAATAAACTTGTAGTATATGTAGTATATAGTAGATGTGGGGAAATTTGTTGGTAATGATGTGAAAAAATAGTCTTAAAATAACCAGATCTTTCATTGATTTAAAAAAAATCCAACACATAATCTGTAACGAAGAGCTGCATTTTGGTGAGACCAAGTCTCCATAACAACCATTAGATACTGTTTACATGCCAACCAGTTATTTAGGACTCATACTAAAGAGAAACACTTTCCTGTCCTACCACCACAAATGTAAATATATGTAGTTTGCTCAATTCTACTGGGACTTTAACTAGTCCAATGCACTTTGGTCTGATGAAACACAGATTGAGCAATGTGGCAACAGACACTCCAGGTGTGAAACAAAGGATGGATATGAATGATGAAGTGAAAACGCACCTCAGTTGAGAAGATCTCGACTACTGGAAGTCTTCAAAATACCAAGACATTTTAGAGTTAAAAAAATTGGGAATTACAAGTAAACCGGAAATGGGTAACCACTTGGTGTTTTAAGAAGATAAATTTACATTGAAAAATACTTCAATAAAATGTAATTACATTTTGTCGTAACTCATTAAGTTTCTTCAAAGAGCTGTTGGCAGGATTTCCTGTAGCAGTCTGTATTACATCGATCCTGGAGAACCCTCCGACTTAAGACACTGTTGTTGTATAACAGTCTCATGAACAGGATGCTCAGGGTTGTCTGTGTTGTTTTTGATTCCATGAAGAATCCCTCTTTGCACTACCATCTCCAGATGTCTGACAGTCATCCCCAGAACAGAACCAGCCTTCTTTATCAGGCTTTTTAGCCTTTTTTAAGTCCCTGGCTCTGATGCTGCTACTCCAAAAGATGATAGTAGAGGAGATTGCACTCTCTACAACAGACACATAAAACGTGCAGCATCTTGCTGCAAATTCTGAAGGACCTAAGATTCAAACCAGAGCTCTAACATTAGTAAATTAAGTATGTGGGTTCTGGTTGCGCTTCCATTCTGCATAGCTCATGTGAATTTTGTTCAAAGTTGTGGAATTGCCAGTGTTTTGCTGCACAGGACAGGGTATATTGCGATAGCTTCATTATGTCTTTTATTTTTATATTTTTTTTATATTTAAGAATGAACTGACTATCTGGAAATTATGTTTATTTTGGGGAAAATGTCGAATATAGCCCCTTTAATTAATCATTTCGGCAAGGTGGCAAAAATACACTTCCAAAACAAAATACAACACAGTGAAAGCCTTGGTGCTTTGTTTGAGAAGAAAGTTTTTGTCTTTTTATTAGAGGGGTAGAGGCATGTGTTATGCATTCAGAGGGCAGATTTTCTGGAACATTAATGAAACCTCTTGAGCAAAAACGTGCAAAATAAATTTTTTATTACTGTTCAATTTGGTGTGGGTAAAGGTAATACTTCATGATTTAGCCCCAGAGTGTGTTTCAGTCCACCTCTCAATTCCAAAGCCACTTCTAAAACATGTATTTTTTAGAAAATAAATAGGCGGACATAGAATTTTATGTTTTCCAGTGTTTTCAAGATCATATTACTCTGTGGCAATAGGACTTAGAAAGATTATGACTATTGTGGGGGATAATTCCGAGTTTTTTCTTGTCACATGGATACATAAATAAACTTTTATGTAACCTTTAAAATAAATTACCCACAATGTCTATGTTCACAAAATAAAGAATAATGACAGAAATCTTAGATACAAATAAGCACTACATTATAATAATAGTGTTTAAAACAAATTAACTCTCGAAACTTGAAGGCAGCTTTACATTAACTTCTTCTAAAAAGAAAATCATGTTTTTGAAATATTACTGAACATTTTTAATACTTCTACTCTTTTTTTCCACAAACCTTAAACATAAATGAAAACAAGCTCTGCGGATAATCCTTTATAAAACATAAATGAACTCAAATATGGGATTTTCAGACTCTATGTGGTGAAAATGCAGTGCATTGGTTGATTTGCATTATCTTTTCAGGTTCATGAGTAAGGAATCCCTCTGGATGTAGTGGCCTGTTTAGGTCTAATACAGCTGATGTTTGCGTTTTCCTGATGAATGAAATCTCCTTAATAATCGGTCCTTCCATTCTTTCTTGCATTTCCTGGTCAGATCTTTCTCAAAACCAAGTTTGATTAAACAAGCTTTGATTAAACAAGCGTTCCAGGTATGCGCATGCTTCTTCTGTGCTCACTAAACACATTTTTCAAAGTGGAAAAACAATTCTCTCACAAGACTGTAGAGACTCTAAGGGTTAGGGCAGCCTTACTTACTGTGAGGATACTAGGCATTGCCTCCAGGGTGCTGTGGAAACGATGAATCACTGTTTTTATTGTCCATTTCCCTTTATCTGGCGGTGTAAACCTCCCTGTGTGTTTTAGAATGTGTTAACAGGCAACAGCAAACCCAGCTTTATTCATCCCTGTTAGAATAAGCAGAGGTTTAATTCTTTCAGGGTCCAGAAGGGAGGTACTTGCTGGAATAAGAGAAACCATAGTTTCCATCAATGTGCTGTTTCGCTCTCCAAAACGCTGTGCAATTTACCCTGCAGCACCACCAATGCTGCTGTAAAACATAGGCTTTGTTGTTCTTTGATCTACTGGTTTTCCTGTGCTCCTGCTCCAGCTGTCTGCTCCACAACGTAATCATTTAGGTTTCTGCTGACACTGCACTTTCTTTTACTCTGGTGGCTGAAACTGTCAGTAGCCTCTGTTCCACAACACTCACTCCACAGCTCTGAATACTTCTTCAGCGCGCGGGGCCAAAATGTTCACAAGCTGGATAGCTATTTGGAGATCAATTTCTTCTGACTGTAGCATCCTGTTACATGGCTGAAGAATTGCCAGAATCTTCTGCACAATAAGAGCATTAAAACTAAAGCTCGGTTTGGACACAACACTACGCAATCTTCTGTCTCCATCCTTGTGTCTGCTGGAAATGATGGTGTATTTTCAACACAATCCAGCACTTCAGCAATCTCCTGATAGGATTTCAGAATAATCTCCACTGGAGCTAGATGTCCTGTCCAGCGCTGTTCAAGTAAACGCTTCAGTGTGTTTCCCTGATATATAGCTGCACCAGTGGGCTTTCATGTGAACTTGTGCAGGGCATTGCAGACACTGAATAGATCCTCAATAGCACTCTCAGCAGACATGGCATGAACTATGACCTAGTGAAGCTGGTGATTAAAGTAGTGCACATATGGGATTAATCTGCCAAGTTCCTCTCGCGGTAGAGCTTGAACCCCACCCAGTTTCCCTGACATAAGAGAGGCTCTATCATACACCTGGCTGATTATTTTGTCTGTCAGGCCAGCTTTTCTTATTTCCGAGATACGTGTCCGTGTCAGGGTTTTAGCATCACCTGCTTCTGCTGCAGCAATCGTCCCCAATCTCTCTTTTATAGCATAACTGTCATCAACAAAGCATAGTGCAATAGAGAGTTTCATATCCTGTTGGATCTATGGTTCCATCCATGTTAAAATGTTGAAATTCTGGGAGTGGCAGGAATTATTTAAGCCAACTCTGGGGGTTTTCTTGGGTATACTCAAACAAGATAAAAATAAACCAGAACCAGTCTGTCTCACTGATTCCTGTGTATCAAGGCAAGGCAATTTTATTTGTATAGCACACTTTCAACAACAAGGTAATTCAAGGTGCTTTACATGATTAAGGCGTAAAATAAAAATTGCAGTAAAACACAGACAAAGCATATAATGTTAAAACAGCAGTAAAGCAAGAAGCATACACAAAACATGATACATCAAAGCATTACTCAAAGGCAGCTCTAAACAGATACGTTTTCAGTTGTGATTTAAAGGAACTCAGTGTTTCAGCAGCTTTGCAGTATCAGTGTCACCTCTGAAAGGCAGACGATTGATAGCAAGAAAAGTCAGAATGTCAATGATTGAGCTCCCATAATATCTGTTTTCGGGCCAGCTGATCTTTGTCCACCAGGGTTGTGATTTCAGAACCAGTCTCAATGCGCATCATTTTCTCTCTCCAAAGGCTGTTACACAATACATGATCTTTTACCACCTCGAAAAGTCCTGATTAATAAACTACAACTCCCTCTGTTGGTTGTCTTGAGTCAATACATTGCATTGTGGCAACTTAATTTACGTATTATTTTGCTTTGTAATCTGTCTTCTCTGTGGCACACATGTGTGGTAGCTATAGGCCTACATGAGATGTTGAGAACAGGAACGGTTATGTAGTGAAATTTTTCGAGATGTCCAAAAACATTTATGGCAGTCTGGTTTATCTGGAGAACAAATGCTAAGCGTGTAGTAATGGAATCTTGTTTTCTTGTGCCGTTGAAATAAAACGCAAATACATGATAGTGTAACCAGAGTATTAGATGAAAAAAAACTAAAAACAACAACTTCATACTGTCTAAAAATACCTTTAAATACAAACTGATGGACCTAAAAGTTACCGTTTACTAGAAGTAGCATATGCTAAGTTTTTAGCACCAAAAGGCTGATGTTATTTTTTGTAGCCACCTGGTTCTCTAATATGAAGTAGACCCAATTATCTTTTGCTAGCTACTTATATATTTGTTGGAATTCTGAATAAAAAAGAATAAAGATAATAACTTTGTAATGTCTAGCGATGTTTTAATTGACAAATTACCTAAGTCGGATGCAAAAATGAATTTAAACTGTATAAAATATTGCCTGTAGGTATTAACTTTCTGACCTCTTCTCTGGTCAAAGCGAAAATGTTGAACGTCGCTAGCACTAGTTTGTACCAGCTTATTTGCAGAAAATAGACTGTTATCTTAAGTGAATGAACATTTTCACTAGTGTAAACTAAATGTATTTTTTTTTTACGTTAGCTTTATTTTACAGCATCATTGCATTTGATCAAACTTCATTCCCAACACCATATTCTGGGTATTTGTATGAAAGTCACGATTTAGCAGTTTTTTTGAGACCTCAATTATTCACTTTACTGGGTTTTTTTTGTGATGGTTTCAACAAAGGATTCTTTCAGAGCTCTTCATCCTTTTTGTCTAGTTTTAGTGAGGAGGCATGACCTGCTGCAGTACAAGTGTTTATTGGCAAGCTAGCTTAGCCTGTTTTCATCTGCTGATGTTATCAACAGTCTGTTCAAAATTCAAGCTTAATCCTGTCCTGTGTATTATGTTATAATGCACAGGTGAACAGTCAATTAAACCTCCCCGCTTAGTATTCTTCTTTTTTTTTTATTCAATGGTGAAACACAGGTTCTTTTATTCACTATGTGAGCCGTTTGCATAAATGTGGAGGCGTATCTAATGAAGTGGATTCAGGTTTACCTTCATATCTGAGTCAGTGTCTCTACAAAGGGATTGAGAGAGCCTTCGGAGAACAGTGTGCTGCCCACAGTGAGTCTCCACTGCTGTGAGTTTTATTCAAGCCATCATTGCTTGTGTCCTTAACCCAGTATGACAGTCTGATCTCCATGCGGGGATGACAACAGGAGAGACACACTTCTCTGCATATACAGGGTCTTTTTTTACATTTTGAAAGGAAAGTGATACATGGTTTTCAGACAAAAAAACATTTATTCACCGCCACTACTCTGTTACCTCTATATAAGTCCAGTTAAACCAAGTTCCAGACAGGTCTGAAATTTAATGCTGAATTAGGTTATAAAACAGTATTTTAAGTTTCTAATGTCTCCATGAGCCCTCTTCAATCCATCCTTTGAAAATGGAAAGACGTGTACTGTACATAAACTGACAGAATGAGCAAGGACAAATTAAAGAATTAATTATATGAGCTATACCAACACTTAATTTCCCTCTGGGATCAATAAAGTATTTTTGAATTGAATTGAATTGAAAATTAATCAGAAAAGTAGCCAAGAAGCTTGTGGAGAGATCCACACTTCCGGTGGGAGAGTACGAAAGGACATCTATTATTTGTGAACTCTCCTAATCTGAATCTAAAGAACTAACACTGTGTTTCACTGTGCAGTTGGTGAACACACCAACCCCACAGTGAAACGTCGTGGTGACAGCATCATATTGTGGGGACACTTATCTTCAGCTTAGACAGGGAAGCTGCTTAGTATTGATAGGTAGATAGATGGAGCTAACATCCATTGGTATTAGCTGGCTTCCCTACTTCAGTTTTGGAAGAAACCCTGTTAGAAGCTGGAAACAACTTGAATTTTGGGCAGGACAAAGATCCTAAACCAGTGGAGTCCAAACATTTCCACTAAGTTCAAAGTACACAAATGCCCAACGTTTTTTGTAGTTAACAACCCCCCCCCCCCCCCCCCAACAGAATAAAAACAATTTTATTCTGAATTATTTTATTCTTTTTTTTGTTGTTTTTTACCTGCTTGGCAATAAATTCTTAATATATTTTTACTAAGACGCACTAAAATACTAAAAAAATGACCAGACATGTTGACAGCACTATTAGACACTCATTTATACAGTTTATCAGCAAAAAAAAAGAAGTTTATTTGGGGGGGCGGTTGCTCTTTAACACATCTGTTAACACAGACCCTCTCCATCCAATCTGTTTGAGCTTAAGTTATTTTGCAAAGAGGTATATAAAATCCTAAAAAAATAGGTTTGTGGTTCTTAATTTGACAAAAAGTACAGGGGTTCTTACTGTATGAAATAAAGAAAAGAGAGAGAAAGAACAAGTTTTAAAAAACTGTTTATAGGCACCATGAAAGTTTGTTTTAGGGAACAAAAAGTTGAATAAATGGGTTAAAATTGTGAACATTATTTTAAGTGATCACAGTGAGGCTGGGCGATGGGGTCAGTGACTCGCTGAAGTGGACAGAGGGAAGGAAAGAAGGGCGCAGGGAGTACTGGACTATTTGACACAGATTACGAGTGACAAGCCAATGAGTGTGGTCGGTGGGTGCCCAGCAAGCCGGAACACAACTCACCCAAGTCAAGACAGCAGCAACTCTCACTCATCTGGTCTCCAACTCTTTGCCCTCCTCGAGTGGTCCTTTACAGAAACACACTTAGTTGAGATAATTCATTCGCCTCTTGACGTCTCGCTGCCACAAAGCCACTCCTCTTCACTTGGACTTCACCAGCTCACATCAGCATTAAGTCCCTTTCTATTTTTTTTATTTTTTATTTTGCTAACAAAGTCCCACTGGAGCTTGTTCATTTGTTTATTAAGAGGAACCAGCTATTTCCACCTGACCTGACAGCTGCTCTGCTGGGCAATTTGAGGAGCCATCACTGGTAACTTAAAGCCATTTCCCAGTATTTGTATTCAGTAACCTGGACGGTGAGCTGCCTAATTTGGGCTGTGTGAAAAAGGAATTGGGGTTTTATGGCCGACAGAGCTCCGAGTGCAGATGTTTCTCTGGTCTCTGATGGCTCTTTGCTTGTGGAGATTAGGTTTGGTCTGGACTGCTGCTGTTTGGTTGTGAGACAAGCAGCTGTATCTCCTGCCAGTGCTGGACTTTAATCTGAAGGAGAGATTTTCTGTTCAGCACTTCTGTTGTGCTCATTAGAGGCCCTGTTTGGACAGGGCCGAGTGTTTCTGTGCGTGCACGCTGGATGTGCATAAACACATGTACACCGAGTGCTTTTACGTGTCTTGAGTCCCACCTGTTCCCACTCACCGCAGGGTTAATGGATGCATATGTGTGCAATAGGAGGGCCGTAAACTCGTAACTACTCTCAGATGGGTGATATAACCCTGCAGGATGGCACACACCAGCAGTCTCCACCCCCTCCCCCCACTGTGCGAGTGCACCACCTACTGGCTCAGCTTCTCTTCACCTAACCTGAGGATGATGCATCCATCAAAGCTCCAGCCTGTTAGCTTCTCATAACCATCTGCTGCTATTTCAAGACTGATGCATGTGACTGGACCTCAATGAGTCTGCAGCAAGACACATTCAGTGTGTGTGTGGGGGGGGGCTGTTTACTGAGGCAGTGGATGAGGCGAGATGGTATTGATATTTCATTATGAATCTAATAAAGGGCAGCGAGTATTGAGTTTTCATTAATAGGGTTGGTTTGGTGCAAATTAACACGTCCGCGCACTTCATAATGACTCGGAGAGATGCAGAACGGCTCCAGGTGTGGGTTCTAACTGCCGTCGGAGCTTGGGCTGATCTCCCAAATCACCCGCTTCCTTTTAGTCTTTAAAAGAAAGAGAGAGAGAGAGAGAGAGACAAAGAAATAAAGGAAAAGAGACAGGCTGAGAAATGACATGCAGATAAACACTGAACAGCCAAGATGTGATAAAAACATAGCAGGAGATCAAAAGGAGCTCAGAACTTCTATGAACAAAGAACACAATAAACCAGAGGGGGGAAAAAAAGACCTGACCCGAAGAATAAAAACAGCCGTCAATGCAGGAAAAAATTATCTCCCAAATCTGTGATTACCACACCTATGTTTGGATTGATTCTTGTTTCTTTAAGAAATCACAAGTGCCACTGGACTCGGAGTCATTAGAGAATGCGGTCCCAAATGAATGTGGTAAAGCTTGCACAGCAACAAACAGACATTAGACCATCGCTAAGATTCATTGTGGATGTTGAACAAAGGAGCAGGTCCCATGGAGTGAATGGTGGCCCGTCCTTGATTTTCATTCTCTCTCTCACTCCCTTTCTTTTCTCTGGCAGAATGAAGCCATATGGATTTATAGGAACAAAAAGAACCCACAAAGCGGAGAGGCTTATATATGACCAATGTGGAAGCAAACACACACACACACACACACGCACACCCACACACACACACACACACACACACACACACACACACACACACACACACACACACACAGTGACTGAGAAGGTGGTGGATCTGAGGACAGCCTGAACTTTCAGCACCACAGACAGAGTCAGTCAGCAGGGACAATGATGCTCTGCCTTTATGTTATCTCTTCGTTTTCATTCAGCTGCATTTATACAGAGTTTAACATTTCATGTTTCTTCTACCTGGGGCGCTGTTATGTTGCCGCTATGCTGGAGCGTAGGTTCTTTCTCAAGCCAATTCTGACATAAACACAAATTATGCATAATGTTGCATATCATATTCCACACTACGCTTACTGCAGTTCTAATTTTAAACAGTAGACGTCACTACAACGAAAAAAAGCCTCTATCAAATGAGTGGCAGCAGAAGAAGAATAGATAATATCAAATTGTTTCCTATTAAAATTTATCTAAGGCATAAATTATTTCCTTCCCAACAATTTGTTAGATATTAAAACGTTAAAGAAAGTTTTGTACTTTTCTGTTGGCTACAGTTATTTGACATGTCAGATGATTGCAAGAACTTAACTTGGTTAGTTAGATTAAACCTATTAACCATATTTAGATTTAGAAGTATCTGCAGAATATAAATTGAAGGAACAAAACAGAGAGCAAAAACACAAATCTCTTAAATAGCAAATTAACTTTTAGAGTCTTACTGTTTCACAGATCATACTCTAATGGTCATTCTGAGCCTATTGGATTCTACAAAGCCCCTGGGGAAAGGCGTTAAGTTTTATTCTAATTTTAATTTAGCTTTAAGAGAAAGGCGGTAGATTGGGTATGAGGTTCAGTTCAATCTTTAAACGACCTTAGGACCAAATCCACTTTCACAATGGCTGAACAACATGGAAGGGCCCACCTTAAATCAGGCTAAAGACATGTCATTACTCACTGAAGCACAAGATCTAACGGGGACAAGGGGTCGAGGAAGCCACCGCGTCTCTCTGTCTGGTGGACAGGGAACCTCTGCAAACACTTTTTTCAGCCAGGGGATTACCTCACATACGACTAGATGAAGTCTCTCTCAGCACAAGTGTCAGGCAGCTCAGATTATCTATCTTGACCAACCAAAATGGGATCTTTTTGCTGAGCCGACTTGATCTCAACAGTCTTTTCAGGAGTTACACAAAAAGACAAACACATTTCTGAGAGTCCAGTATTGGATGGTTTGGACAGAAGCTGACTCAGCCATCACTGTGATGGTGCATAACAGCAGCTTCTCTGTAGGTCAAGGACTAGTCAGATGCAGACAGAGGGACAGCGGAGGCACCAGCATACCTCTCATTCTAAACCTTTATAGAGTGTGTCTTTATAGGTCCTACGTCTTATTTAGAAAGATTGAGTTTTTGTCAAGGTGCCAGAAAATTTCCTCTCTGTGAACCACTCAAAATAACACAACCTATCCCTTAAACATGAATCTTGTGTATTAATTAGTTATTCATTAAAATTCCACATCCTCTTTGAAGTGTAACGCGATGATGTTTTGAGAATGCCCTGAGGGAATATTTAATGATGAAAGATCACGTGTGAGTTTTAGTGCTTTTCTCCAGCAGTCTTTGGGCGAGAGGAGAGGCACATCCTGAATAGGTCACCAGTTCATCACATAAGTCTGTCATGTCGATTAGGCATGTTTCCACTATCAGAAGTTCAGGGTAATTTCACCAGACCCTCACAGTATGCACGTGTCTCCACTGCCGGGTCAACAGGGCTGTTTTCGGGGCCATTTCAGGAACAAACTGAGTACCAGTCTTGGGGAATGTACTCAGAAATGGCCCGGTAGAGTCGGTGGACAAGAACTGTGGTTAACTCATTCTGATTGGTTGTAACTTAGAGGGAAATAAGCAGATGTCGCTAAACAACCGGCTTTGTAAAATAAGAAGAGTTGCTGGGGAAGCAGTATATAACAACAGCAAACAGAAACACGGCACCCATCCCTGCTTCTTCCATGTTGATCTCTTGGTATTCTCTGCTGCTGTGGGCTCCTTTTGGAACAGATCAGTAAAGCTACTTAATGTTGAAACAGTCATGATATGCAGCTGTTTTAGCTAATCCCTAAAGGGCCAATTTTGTATGGAGACATGTAGGCTGAGAGGAGCAGTCCAACAGATTTACCCTGATACAGGAAAGTCCGGTGAACTTATCCTTAAGGCCCGATAGTGGGAACGCACCAATTGCCATTTTTGTAACTTTCCACCAATTCAATTCAAAAACACCTCGCTTATTCAAAAGGGAAACTCGTAGCTCATCATCCAAGTATCCAAGTATCCACAGTATCTACAGAGTTGTTGTGAATGGTGATGCTGGGGGTTGGAGGGATCTCCCGTTGCTGCAACAAAGGCCTACAAAGGAGGCCTCTGACTCAAGACTGTTCCTGTTTGGCCGTCTCTTGACTATCATGACATGCTAACAGCTCAATTTTCAGACAACAGAGACGATGTTCCACTGAAACATGTCTTATGTAACACCATCGGTTTTTGGCAACCACTCCTAATCCAATCTCATTTGCTTTTGCTGCTCCTCTTTTAATCTGCTCCTCTTGTAATCTGTCTGGCCATGCAGTTGCCTGCCGGGCTGAGAGACATTGTTGATATGATCCGTGGCCATTATGATTGATGGAAGACATGGTTAGAACTTCCTCCTTGTCTCTCTGCTCTTTGGTCCTGCTCTGCATCCTCCTTTTCCACTCCTCTGGGATTTGGGGTCATCCATCCATCCATTTTCTATACCCATCCATCCTAATGCAGGGTTGCGGGGGGCTGGTGCCTATCTCCAGCGGTCAAGGGGCGAAAGGCGGGGTACACCCTGGACAGGTCGCCAGCCCATCGCAGGGCAACACAGAGACACACAGGACAAACAACCATAAACACACACACTCATACTTAAGGGCAATTTAGAGAAACTAATTCACCTAACAGTCATGTTTTTGGACTGTGGGAGGAAGCCGGGAGAGAACCCACACATGCACAGGGAGGACATGCAAACTCCATGCAGAAAGACCCCAGGCTGGGATTTGAATCCAGGACCTTCTTTCTGCAAGGCAACAGTGCTACCAACTGCGCCACTGTGTGGGGTCATAGTTCAGATATTAAATAGACCAAGGGACATTCACCAAACAGGAAGAGTGGCACAGTAAAAAATGTACTGTAAATGCCTAAAGTAACATTAAGTCCCATTTTAAATTAGAATAATGCTTCCTCTCAATATATGTTCTTCTACCACTTGTTAAATACAAGCAGATTCTCTCTAGTGACATCTGCTGTTTCAAATGAGAACTGTAGTGAGTTTAATGTGATAGTTGCAGTTTAAAATGGCACACTGTTCATGTTGGTACCTGAACGAAAGGACCCGTGCTCAAGTATAGCTGCAGCTTTGTGAAAGCACGATGTGCATGACTGGCTGATGAGACGGAAACCTTCATCTCTTGACAGGACGTGTCATTTCTGTCGATTGATGCCATTCTTGAGGCCTGAAGCAGCAGGCATAAATTTGAAATTACATTTCAAACTTCAGTGCAGCACACTCCAGAGCCACTCACAGTAACTGGACTAAATAAAGCCCCTTCACCTCCTTCTATTATCCAAAGCTTTCCTGTGCATCTTGAAGTGGCGACACGTTCATTAGAATGAGTGATTATTCCAGTCTGTTCCCACAGCAGAAAGCCAAGACTTTTAGACAGAAATGAATGGGGCTTTTACCAACTCATTGTTTCCTCTCTTTAACTTTGTGTGTTTCTTTGTCTTTGTTTATTGTGCCAGTTACTGTGTGATATTGAATGAGCGAGGTGCTCCATTTACGCAGTTATCCCAGTGAACTGTTAGTTCATGAATGACTTTTTGACTTAAGTGTCTATTTGTTACAGGATCAACCAATCACTGAACATGATCTCTTTTTCTGTTCGCAGAAAGTGTCGCAGTACACCATTATTGTCCAGGCCACAGATATGGAGGGCAATCTCAACTTTGGGCTCTCGAACACGGCTACTGCTCTCATTTCTATCACCGACATCAATGACAATCCACCAGAACTGACAGTCAGAACGGTGAGTAACATTTATATCCCTGTTTGAAACTTAATACAACACCCTCTGTTACTGGTACCCCTATTGAGAATATACAGTATATATTGCTAAAATAAATAAATATTTCATTGCAATAGTATAATACCACAATTATAGAAAAATAAAATATAAATAAAAATAAAATTCAAGTGTATTTGTTCATTGGGAAAAACCACTGGTAACAATTTCTATAACACTATAACAATGCAGCTGAACCATTTGTAGTATTTTATGCTCTAGTTTTTAAGTTGGTCAGAATAATTCATAATTTACAACCTTTTTTTTCACCAAATATGGCACAGAGTGCCATTTACCTTAGCCACTCATCAAAATGAGAAAGACAAAAGTATGTGTCATTCAAAAGGCAGGTGTGTGTTCAGAAGAACAACTGGTGTCAAAGTGACCATGTTTATCTTGCCCCAAGTGTTACAGCAAATGTTGGCATCTCAATGCTCTCCTTGGCAATCCTTTTGTTATAAGCTTCTTGTACACAGTTTTACCAGAGGTGGAAATTGTCTTGATGGGTGCTGTGTCTATAATCGCCTCCAAATTCTTTTCATTTTGTCTTAATTGATTTTATTTAAGGCTAATTAAAGGTGAGAATACAATGAAAAATCTGAATGGGTAATGTGTAGAAATAGGCAGAGAACAATATTTGCAACTCAGGAACAAAACACAACATATGTGAAGGGAAAGTAAAGGTGCTGATAAAGATCGACTTTTTTCTCCATCTCTGTGTTCTGCCTGCCTGCTTCCTTAGCCCCTTCCTGGTTTGTTTGCTTTGCAGGCATCTGGCCTCTCTCCCTGACATGTCTACTTTCCTCTGGCAGTCAAACACCTTCCAACTGATTTCTTTGCAGTGAGATTTACTAAATCAGATTAGTTTTGATGAACAGTTTTTTTAAAGGCCGAGCTTTTTCAGTATATAAACATTTGGGGGGAAGCTTTTGAACATGAGCATCTTTCGCATTCTCTTTTTTTCTCTGTCTTACCTTCCGGGCGATGAAGCAGAATAGAATGCTGACAGGTCTGTTAAAACTACTGTGCTCTTGTGACTGCTCATTTTAAGTTGGATGTCTGAGATTTCAAACAGAAGCATGCTGGGCTTTCTGCAAAGTAAGCATATGTGTCAAGGTGGGACACTCTGATCCCTGCCTTCTCAGTGGGATCACTGCCATTGTGTACAGTTCAAGCTGCCCTGGTTTAAAGCCCCCTTTTTTGGAAAAAGATCTGAATTAACAATAAACAATAAATGTTATTTAAATGGCATTCTATACTTTTTTGAAGTTGGTGTTCTGCTGCAATGTATCTGGAATGTGAGAATGTTCAATGGTCATTTTGACATATATAAACAGAAAAAAAGAATATTTTGCAATAAATACTGTTACTTCCCTTGCTTCCAATTGTATTTCAATATAGATTTGAAGCCATGTCGCCCAGCCCTAATTTATAGTAAAATAAACCAAACAGAAAAACACTGTATGTATTGTAATGAGCAGATCTGACTCTGTGTGTCGTTTCGGAATTAGAAGCATGCAAAAACTCAGGTTTGCAAACATTTATCACTCCCAAATAGCTTTGTGTATGTGCCACTATGACTGAAATAAAAATAGTACTAATACCGATGCTGCAGATAACTCTTAACATACCACTGTGAAACAGGGTGGTGGCAGTAGCATGCTGTGTGGGAAGACTATTATTCAGCAGGAGCTTCCCTGTTTCACAGGTTATGGCTCATGGGAAAATGGATCTAACTAGGTGGACTGAGCTACTTTGCAGATATCTGTATGTGCAAATCTAGTAGAGGCATGTCCCCCAAAGCCTGCAATTTTAATTGTAGCGAAAGATAATTCTACATTTTGGCTGAATAAGTGGAAAATGTAGAAAATTATCTGTAACTGTCTTCCCACTTTATAATTATTAGTTAACTTGTATGGGTCTCACATAAAATCCTAATATAATACATTAATAATACAACACAATTTTGTAATTGTAATGTAACAAAATGTGAAACATGTTCAACAAATGAAAACCTTTGCAAAGCATTGTATACGCTCAACCTAACAAGGTTATTATTAGAAGACTGGTTCACTTTATCCTGTTGTGCGACTCAGATATGGTATTGAGTAAAAATAAATAAAAGCCTATTTTCGCTTGCTTTTGCCACTGCTTTGTCATTTTCTGTAACTTGTTTTTGCTTCCCACACAAACAATGTGACCTGGAACAGTTTAGTAATTATTTTTTGTGACAGACGCAATAAGAGTTTATTGTTTTCTGGTGGAGGGGGAGCGAAGAGAAAGCATATGCATGTTAATTTATCAAAATTACTTGACTGGTTGAAAAGCCAGGTAGTATGTTACTTCTAATTTGACAAAACAAAAATATTAAAGAAATCAGCAATGGTCTGAAAGTGCTGTATTACTGTGTTATAAATGGTGATAACCACAATGGTTTAAGCCAGTCAAGTCTAATCAAGTGTGCAAAAAGAAGCTGGGTTTAAGATGGGTTGAAAATTTGTTCTATGAAATATCTAACTCTAAATACAGCAGATATCAAACCAATGCTAAAAATGAACCATCTGGTCAAGTTGCTATTAGGAAAATAAAAGGCTAATCTCTTCCATTCATCAGCAAGATTATTGGAAAAACTCAGTTTCAACAATTATATAGCTTCCTAACAATGACCAACTGCGTTAATGTCTTTCAGTCTAGTTTCCGTGCTCACCAAAGTAGTCAGACTGCCCTCGTCAAAGTGTACAATGACATCTGCATACAGTAAATACGGACTGTGGAAGAACCACAGTGCTGGTACTGTTGGACCTCAGTGCAGCATTTGACACTGTTGACCATGACATATTATTAAAATGACTGGAACGCTGGGTCGGACTCTCTGGTACTGTACTTGGCTGGTTTGAGTCTTACCTAAAGTACAGGAACTTCTTTGTGTCAATAGGTAACTTTTGCAGACAGAAATCACATGTAGGGTGCCCCAGGGCTCCATCCTGGGGCTGTTCCTATTTAATATCTATATGCTCCCGCTAGCTCAGATTATTACAACCAATGAGATTAGTTACCATAACTATGCAGATGACACACAGCTCTACATTACAATGTCACCAGGTGACTGTGAGCCCCTTCAAGCAGGTAGCAGATACATAGAAGAAATCAATGTGTGGATGTACCACAACTTTCTCCAGCTGAACAGAAACAAAACTGAAGTAATGGTTTTTGGACCTAAAGAGGAACTATTAAGAATCAGCATACAGCTTCAGATATTAGAACTTGAAACTACTGTTCAGGCCCGAAATCTGGGAGTAGTGATGGACTCTGACCTGAACCTTCAGAAACACATAGAGGCAATAACAAGGACAGCCTTCTATCAATTGAAGACCATTTCCAGGATTAAAGGACTAATGTCCCAACAAAAGAAACTAATATTTAGTGTTAGTCAAATTGATTAGGCAAGGCAATTTTATTTTTTATAGCACACTTTCAACAATAGGGTAATTCAAGGTGCTTTACATGATTTGGTGATAAAGAAATACATAGAATATAACGTTGGAAATCAAAAGCAGCATTTTAGCATGAAACACACACAACACATGATACTTAATAAAGCATGAAAAACAGCAATAAAGCATGAACACAAATGATACATATGACATTAATCGTTTACGCAAAGGTAATTATAAGCAGATGAGTTTTTAGTTTTGCTTTAAAAGAGCTTAGTGTTTCAGCAGCTCTGCCATCGCCAGGGATGCTGTTCCAGATAAGGGTAGCATAGAAACTGAAAGCTGCTTCTCCATGTTTGGTTTTGAGTCTAGGGATGTTTAGTAGGCTAGAGTTGAATGACCTGAGACCTGGTCTGGGTGGTTGGTACGGTGACAACAGATCTTCAACATATTTTGGTGTTAAGCCATTCAATAAATTAATAAACTAGTAAAAGTATTTTCAAGTCTATTCTCTGAGAAACAGAAAGCCAGTGTACAGTGGCTTGCAAAAGTATTCGGCCCCCTTGAACTTTTCCACATTTTGTCACATTACAGCCACAAATATGAATCAATTTTATTGGAATTCCACGTGAAAGACCAATACAAAGTGGTGTACACGTGAGAAGTGGAACGAAAATCATACATGATTCCAAACATTTTTTACAAATAAATAACTGAAAAGTGGGGTGTGCGTAATTATTCAGCCCCCTGAGTCAATACTTTGCAGAACCACCTTTTGCTTCAATTCCAGCTGCCAGTCTTTTAGGGTATGTCTCTACCAGCTTTGCACATCTAGAGACTGAAATTCTTGCTCATTCTTCTTTGTAAAACAGCTCCAGCTCAGTCAGATTAGATGGACAGTGTTTGTGAACAGCAGTTTTCAGATCTTGCCACAGATTCTCGATTGGATTTAGATCTGGACTTTGACTGGGCCATTCTAACACATGGATATGTTTTGTTTTAAACCATTCCATTGTTGCCCTGGCTTTATGTTTAGGGTCGTTGTCCTGCTGGAAGGTGAACCTCCGCCCCAGTCTCAAGTCTTTTGCAGACTCCAAGAGGTTTTCTTCCAAGATTGCCCAGGATTTGGCTCCATCCATCTTCCCATCAACTCTGACCAGCTTCCCTGTCCCTGCTGAAGAGTAGCACCCCCAGAGCATGATGCTGCCACTACCATATTTGACAGTGGGGATGGTGTGTTCAGAGTGATGTGCAGTGTTAGTTTTCCGCCACACATAGCGTTTTGCATTTTGGCCCAAAAGTTCCATTTTGGTCTCATCTGACCAGAGCACCTTCTTCCACATGTTTGCTGTGTCCCCCACATGGCTTGTGGCAAACTGCAAACGGGACTTCTTATGGTTTTCCTTTAACAATGGCTTTCTTCTTGCCACTCTTCCATAAAGGCCAACTTTGTGCAGTGCACGACTAATAGTTGTCCTATGGACAGACTCCCCCACCTGAGCTGTAGATCTCTGCAGCTCGTCCAGAGTCACCATGGGCCTCTTGGCTGCATTTCTGATCAGCGCTCTCCTTGTTCGGCCTGTGAGTTTAGGTGGACGGGTTTGTCTTGGTAGGTTTACAGTTGTGCCATACTCCTTCCATTTCTGAATGATGTTCAAGGCTTGGTAAATCTTTTTGTAGCCTAAGCCTGCTTTAAATTTCTCAATAACTTTATCCCTGACCTGTCTGGTGTGTTCTTTGGACTTCATGGTGTTGTTGCTCCCAACATTCTCTTAGACAACCTCTGAGGCCGTCACAGGGCAGCTGTATTTGTACTGACATTAGATTACACACAGGTGCACTCTATTTAGTCATTAGCACTCATCAGACAATGTCTATGGGCAAGTGACTGCACTCAGACCAAAGAGGGCTGAATAATTACGCACACCCCACTTTTCAGTTATTTATTTGTAAAAATGTTTGGATTCATGTATGATTTTCGTTCCACTTCTCACGTGTACACCACTTTGTATTGGTCTTTCACATGGAATTCCAATAAAATTGATTCATGCTTGTGGCTGTAATGTGACAAAATGTGGAAAAGTTCAAGGGGGCCGAATACTTTTGCAAGCCACTGTAAGAACTTTAGAAATGGGGTGATGTGCTCTACTTTCCTGGTTCTACTGAGGACTTGAGTAGCAGCATTCTGGATCCGCTGTGGCTCTCTGATTGACTTTTAAGGCAGAAATCAATCCGACTAAAGATAAACCCATGGATGAGTTTTTCGAGGTCCTGTTGCGACATTAGTCCTTTAATTCTAGAAATGTTCTTCAGGTGATAGAACGCTGACCTTGTGATTGTCTTTATGTGACCTTGGAGGTTCAGGTCTGAGTCCATTACTACACCTAGATTTTGGGTCTGATCAGTGGTTTCTAGCTTCATTAATTGAAGCTGTGTGCTGACTCTTGATCGTTCCTCTTTAGGTCCAAAAATAATTACTTCGTTTTGTTTCTGTTCAGCTGGAGAAAGTTATGGCACATCCATCCATTGATTTGCTCGATGCATTCATTTAGGGTTTGGGTTGGTTCAGAGTACCTTGATGTCATTGTAATGTAAAGCTGAGTATCATCTGCATAGTTATAGTAGCTAATGTTGTTGGGTTTTATAATCTGGCCTAGTGGGAGCATGTAGATATTAAATAATTTAGGAGGGGCCCTAAGATGGAGCCCTCGGGCACCACACATGTGATTTCTGTTTTTCTCTGATGTAAAATTGCCTTTGACACGAAGAAGTACCTGTTCTTAAGGTAAGACTCAAACCAGCCAAGTACTGTGCCAGAGAGTCAGAGTCAGCTCTCCAGTTGTTCCAATAATACTTCATGGTCAACAGTGTCTTCACAGGTCTTTCCAAAAAGTCAGTCAGACAGCTGGAGCTGATCCAGAACACTGCTGCTTGCATCCACACTATAACTAGGAGCACATTATGCAAGTCCTAACACTGGCTCCCTGTAGCTCAGAAAATAGACTTTAAAATACTTGTGTTAGTTTATATATTATTATATATTCTGGTTCAAGTCTACTCTGCATCCCTAGAGTCATAACCAAACAAAATGGAGAAGCAGCATTCAGTTTTTATGCTCTTCTAATCTGGAACAAACTTTCAGAAAACTGCAAAATTCCTGAAACACTGAGTTCTTTTAAATGAAGGTCAAAACCCCATTTGTTTAGAGTTACTTTGATCAATACTAACTGAAACATCAATTCTAGTCTGGATTGCAACTTTCCATTGCTTCTCTTAATTTTGCCACCATAATGTAATGTTTTTTTTGTTGTTGCTGTTGTTTACTCAGCTATGTTTTTATCATGTAAAGCACTTTGAATTGCCTTGTTGTTGAAATGTGCTATATAAATAAACTTGACTCTAAACTGCTAACCAGATGATGATCTGTTTGCTCTTAAAGAAGAGGAGACATAGCTTCATCTTTCATCTAGAAAGGAGGAGCTCTTTAGTATTGCAGAGCTTCAAACCTTTTCATTTACTTATTCAGGTTCGGTCTCAGCCAGTAGATTTCATCTTTTGCGCCCTGCACCCTTGAGATAGATTTATGTGCACCACTGTAGCCTCACTTACTTCTTTGAATGAACTGAATTTAAAAGCTAGCTCGAAGATGTGTGGAAAACCAAAACAAGACTCTATAAAAGAACAACCGCAGTGCCCTCAAAGGTGACCGAGATTTTAGTCCCCGGGCGCATAAACTATGAGAATCAGATGGAATCAAACTTCTATATCTTGTCTCAACAAACTTTTTTAAATCCCCACTGTAGGAAATATAAAAGTAAAACCATATTTTGTGTATTGCAAGGCAAAAAAACCCCATCTATGAACAAACTTTTATTTGTTTAAAAAAGACAAACATAACTTAATCTGAGGGCTGAATTCACAAAACACACAGCTACATTTTTAGGCACATGCTATTTGCTAAATTTCTGCACTAGATTCACAATGCAAAATGCACTAAACCTCCTGTTCATTTCAGCAGATTCAAACAAATCTTTTTTGGGGAAGGTTGCAGCTTTCTGACCTCCAGCCACAGATTTTCAAAAGTTTCTAGTACAACTTCACGGATTCCCAAACTGCATGGATAGGGTCAACGATCTGGTGAGGGGAAGGCTCCAGCAACACTAGAAGTACTAGGAAAAAACCTTATTGGCAGACTGTGTTTTGGCTTATGGCCTTCATCATGGTCTTCAAACTGTTTGTGTTTAAATAAAAAAATGACCTTGTCTGACCTTTAGCCACAGTCATAGCAGATGCAGCAAGGATTTGAGGAAATAGACTGAATGAGGCACTTCTCTGAACTGTAGAAGCTTCATCTGGGTTCATCAGGGAGGAATCATGGTTATATGTTTTAACATTACTTCTCATCTTATGGCCACACCTCCAGCTGCTTCCCATTATCCCCTTAAAAAATGAATAGATGAGGTTAAGCAGACAGGTTATTTTTGTAAAAGGATTGCCTTTTAATCCTTTTCCAAATGTCTTTTGTTCAGATGCTGCTAAATATTCTCACTTGTTGAGAGACTAACTCGGGATAATTTCGGAAGGTTAAGCTGAAGAACCAAATCATTTGGGGACAGGTGAATAAGAGGCAAGTTAAACCAAGATAGGGGAAATAGAGGAAAACAAGTCACATCAAAACACTGCTTTAGTCACACTAAGGTAAATACAATCTGGCAAACAAAGAACAGTTAAAATGTCTAATGGGAAAATTGGATTATTGTAAAACAGGGAGAGTTTAAACTTTATGTGTTTACCTTAGAGTGCCTGTCCCTCAACATGTAGATAAATGTATCCCATTGCACTGTACATTTCTCTCCGGGCTCTCCAGCTGTCACCGAGCTTCCTCCACAGCTAGTTTATTGGCGAGTTGTTTTAGATTGCAATATAATGAACATCATTAGCCAGAGATTATTCCTGCTGCTGTCTTAATCACAGTACTTATCTAATTACTTATTAAGACCTGGATTTGCTTAATGCACAAAAGTCCAAATTAAATGGGTAAACACTTAATTGAAAAATCCATTTGTTCAATTAAAGAGTTGCATCTGAGCAGATATGGTGCGGAATAAAGTACCGCATTAACATAATGGAACATATTTTCTATTATCTACATTTGAACAATTACACTGTTTTTCTTCTTTTCCACTTTTCCACATTTCCAATTTCCGATTTGTGTTGCGGCCACTTTGGGTTTGTGCCTCTGCGGAAAACCTTTATCAGCCTGACTCTGAACACAGTTTGTTTTTCAGACAGCAATTATGCAAAATTCTCTAAAGATATGTGATGGCACAAACAAATGTTTCAAAATCCGATAAATCAAGTTAACAAATATTCTAACTTTTACAGCAACATAATCTTAATGTCCTCTCCCCTCCATTCTCTTCCTCCTTCTGGCTCCTGTGCAGTTTTCCGGGGAGGTGCCGGAGAACAAGGTGGACGTGGTGGTAACCAACTTGACAGTGGTGGACCGGGATCAGCCCCACAGTCCCAACTGGAACGCGGTCTATCGAATCGTCAGCGGAGACCCCTCTGGACACTTCACCATCCGCACCAATCCCATCACGAATGAGGGAATGCTTACAGTGGTCAAGGTAAAAACAGAATTGACTCTTCTGTATGTACTTTATTTATTATTTATAAATCATTACATGGCTTAGCACCAAAATATGTTGAAGACCTGTTGTCATGGTACCAACCCCCAAGACCACTCAGGTCCTTCAACTCTAGCCTACTAAACATCCCTAGACTCAGAACTAAACATGGAGAAGCAGCTTTCAGTTTCTATGCTCCCCTTATCTGGAACAGACTTCCTGACGAGTGACGAGCTGCTGAAACTCTGAACTGCTTTAAATCGAGAATAAAAACCCATTTGTTTAGAATTGCCTTCGATTAAATGATTGATGTCATATGTATATAATGTGTTCATGCTCTCTTGCTTTATTGATCTTTCTCTTGCTTTATTGTGTATCATGTGTAATGTGTGTTTCTTTTACTTTTAATTTCCATTGTTTTTTTTGTTTTTTTAAATCACCAAATCATGTAAAGCACCTTGAATTACCCTGCTGTTGAAAGTGTGCTATACAAATAAAATTGCCTTGCCTTTCCTTACTTCTGATTTGTCCCATTATTATCAATTATTTCATCTTCTGTTGGTTTTTACCTGATGTCAACACTTTACTCCATGTATCCCACGCTTCCCCCATGGCCTCTTCTCTAGCCGGTGGATTTTGAGATGAACCGTGCCTTCATGCTGACAGTGGTGGTGTCCAACCAGGCTCACCTGGCAAGTGGCATCCAGTCCTCTCTTCAGTCCACGGCTGGAGTCACCATCTCTGTTCAGGATGTGAATGAGCCGCCTGTCTTCCCTGTCAACCCCAAGATGATCCGTTTTGAAGAGGGTGTGCCAGCGGGGACCACTCTTACGGTGTTTGCAGCTCAGGACCCTGACCACTTCATCCACCAGATTGTCAGGTATGGGTCTGGAGGAAAAGATCTTCAGCATTAGAGATTAACTTTGCATTTTTTGAATTTCTTGTTTTGATTTCTCTTTGAACACTTGTACGAGATGTATATAAGAACATCATTCAAGCCTAGCTTTTTAAAATACATGTGATGTGTCAAAGGCAAAATAATAAGGTGACATTTTAAACCAGTGTTTCTCAAACTTTTTTTATCATTCCCCACTTTGGACAAAGGAGCATACACAAGCCCCCCATGCTTTTATCGCCCCAACAGAATGGTGACCACCAGTGTTGGGAGTAACGCGTTACAAAAGTAATTAATTACTGTAATGCATTGATTTTTGCTGTAACGCGGTAATGTAAGGCATTACTGGGGGGAAAAATGTAATATTTTACTTGGTACAAATGTCAGTAACACGCGTTACAATGCATTGTTAACCCGGAATAAAGTGGTAGGTTTTCTTTTTCTTCATACAAATTCGCCAAAATCACCGCGAGATCAGCAGAGGAGAAACGTCCCCGCAAAATGTTTCACTTCCTGTAGTCAGACAGAGCAGAGATGAGTGAGCCTGCAGCTGATCTAACATCGGATAGTACATTCTCCAGATGTGATTGTTCCTTGTATTGCACCATGAACAATCACTGTGGCTATTGTATCTTACTGTTTTTAACCACAATCCAAGCTCAGTCGGATTCCAAATCACCTTCTACTGGATGTGTAATAAGCTAATTGAGCATCATGAGCTACATTTAGATTTCCAAATCCATATTTGCATTTTATTTTGGTGAGAGTAACTTAAAAGTAATGCAATAGTAGTGTAATGCCTTACATTTTAAATACAGTAATATTGTAACGTAACAAATTACTTTGAAATTACAGTAACAAGTAATAAATAAAGCATTACAGTTTTGAAGTAACTTGCCCAACACTGGTGACCACGCCTGATTTTTAAAGTGTTTTATTTATTTAAATAGCCGAGTTAGTCTACAAGTTTTTAAGGGTATAAATTAGTGGGAAAAAGGGGTTGCGCACTGGTATAAAACCGGCTCAGAAATATATGCTGTCAGTAGTTGCTGCATGTAGAACTTCAGCTCACAGTTGGAGAAAATAAAAGTTGTAGTTTTATCACAAATGCAAAGCTTTCAAAAATACAAAATTAAATGAAAAAAATTAAATAAATAAAGAGCAAGATACTCATCCCTGTATTTCCTCCGTGGTTGACCGTGTGACTTCTCTTACTCTGAAACGTTCCCTGATCTTTTTAGATATTTGTAAATTTTGTTGATGGAATCTCTGATAATGCGGCTACTTCAGCTTGTTTTGTTCTGCTGCGATATATTTCAACGTCAAACTCCCAGGTCCAGGTCCCGGTTCTGTTTACAATGATGATCACAATTGCTAATTTATTTGGGTGTGTTCAATTTTGTGAGAGGGGGGAGTTGGTTGATTTAATTTACAGTGCAGTGAAACATTCACAACGACAGAATCTAGGGAGGAAAAACTATTTAAATCACATTGATGTCACGCCCCACCTGCAATACCTCTGCGCCCCACTAGTGGGGCTCGCCCCATAGTTTGAGAAACACTGTTTTAAACTCTCTTTAGCATCTTGTATTGTAAGAAACTTTTTTGTAATATGGTCAGCCTTCCTGTTTTCTGTTGAAGTCTCGCTTTCTCTCACTCTCTCGCAGCCTAAATAAAACACAGATTTGTCTCCATATTAGGGCTGCGCAATATTTTGGTTGAACATTGTGATGTGATTGTATTTCCTATCATTACAATGTCCCAACAGCTCCCCATGGGTTTTAGCAACCATGGGTTTTAGCAACTCAGTCACTAAAGTCTGTATCGGGTGTAGACATAGAGGGTAGTGAAAGTCCAGTGTGAAAGAGTGTTGCAATCAAGAATTTTTTGCCCCACTGACAGAGCTTCTGAGTGAGAGATGCAGTAACTGGTCAGAGCCAATTAAGGCTCTGTTTGTCCTTGGGATTTATACGTATTGAGAAGACTGCCTCAAGTCTCTAAAATTGAAAGTGAGTGCACTTATTTTCAGGCATGAGTGTGTAAGTTAATATGCTGACTATGCTCACAACCATCAGTGACAGGCATTTGTACTTAAATTTCTGGCTATCGGGAAAATACACGTCCACTATTGGTTTTCTATTAAAGCAGTCGTCCAAGCAAGGAGCTGGGAACAGCCTGAAGCGTGTTATTCATTTGTAGTTAAACATTTCCAATATTTTGTGCGCCTCCCATATCCCCGTTCTCAAAATATTGAGTTTCACAAGCGTTTAATCAGAGCTGAAAGCTTTCTTCACAGTATGCGCCTCTGAAGCGACATTCTCCGCTGATCTCCCACCCACGTCCCAGTTACGTCCCCCCCCAGTTGCCAAGCGACCTGTGCAAAGAGGTCATTCTATAACGAGCTGGACACTGTCCGTCTGGCCTCCTCGGATCCCTGCCTACCTCGTCATTGATCCCTGTCGTTCTAACCGGGACGACACGCGCGGGGACGGTGCCATCCCAACATCGACCCTGCGTGACAGAAACTCCCACGTGCCCGCCGAAGTCCAGCTTCACCGTTCCGCTCCGCTGCCAGCACCAGCAACACAGATGGATTTTTCTTAATGTCAGGGAGGCAGCCATGTCTGTAGTGAAACCTGGTGGAATGTTACTGAATTGACAGAAGGAGAGGTGAAAGAAAGAGGTGTACTCATGTGTGAGAAGTACCTCCATCTATTCTTTATGCAAACTAGCCAGGCCTGAGTTCATCTGCCCTTTAAAAGAAGTTACTTTTCATTTACTGTACTCTCTTTTCTCTCTTCGCTACCTCCTGCTTACGCTTGCTGACCCCCGTCATTTTCCTTTCTGTCTGTCTGGGTCTCTCCCATTGATGTGAGCCCAGAGCTGCTTTCACTTCGTCAGGAGTTTTGCCAGCAGTCGTTCAGCTCACGGCGCCATAGTCTCTACTCCTGTATTCCCTTTAGGCAACCTTGCTTGAACCTTCTTGCAGAAAAGACGCAGGCTGCTAGATGCACACCGCCAACATGCAGGCGAGTACCCGCAGAGCATGACTGAAAGCCCTGCATCGTGGATGGGAGAGGAGCCAGCTTTGGCTGTTTTATGATTCTGAATTTCTTGCCTTTTTTCACTCTCTCTTCCTCTCCCTGGAGGAAAGAGAAAACAAGATTATGTGAATCCAAGACTGTTTGCCAGCTGATTTTACTGTTTGATGGGATTTAAAAGGCAGCAAGAGCGAGTAAATGTGGGTTTGTATGTGCGTGTTTACGTACTCCTTGTAAGTGTTGATTATTAGCCTCTGCAAAGCAAGAACACTAGTTTGGGATGAGAGATCATGATGCAAATTATACATTTCGAGAGATCTTAGTTTAAAGCTGGTTGGCTGGATCTCTAACTGGTAGTTGGACATGGAAACTGCTAATAATGCATTGCAAAGTATTTATACCCCTTGATTTCCCACCTCACACACACATGTTGCCACTTAAGAAACGTCAAAAAGTTTTAATGGGATTATGCGTAACAAATCAAAACAAAGTAATCCATAACTGTTAAGTGGAGAATAAATTATTCTAGTTTTTTATTACATTTTATGATTTTTTTTCCTATTTTGAGTGACAGTTTTCCTTTGCAGCTCTGGTTGTAGGTTTACAATCTTTGTCATGCGGGAAGGTGACCTTCTTCCCCTGTATCAACTCATTTTCAGCTTCTAACAGCTTTTCCTCCAAGAGTGCTTTCCATCTAGCTCCAACTCCTCAGCTCCAACGTTTTTGAGCTGAAAAGGTATACCTATGGTATGATGCAAACACTACCATGTTTTATCATGGAAAAACTGATTTTACAGAATTTTTGTATCACTGTTATGGGGAAGAGGGGAACATGAATGCACGTCACGCTTTCCAGAGTTTTATCTATGTAAAAATTCTGAAAATTCTTTATCTTTGTCTTCTTGCTTTGTGTTGGAATATTACCTGAAAATCCACTGCCACTAAAATAAAGATCCTACCTTCCTATGATTGAGATATCTGCTAAATTCTTTGCAAACAAATGGTTGAAAGGCATAGAATAAATGGAAAATCACAATAAGAATATGAAATTTGCTAATTTTACAAGTGGTAAATATGCGTAAATAGCAACCAGGTGGATAAAATTGGCCTCAAAGAATTCAATGAAATTTTAATACTATATTTTGGAACTGTGTGCTTCATCACCAGCTATGTTTTTATTGTTCATGTATATTTGATCTTTTTTTTTTTTTATACAACAGTGGACAGGATTTTTAACTATGAAGATCTCTAGAAACTAGAACGGAAGATTACGGTTGAACTTTCTGTAAAATTAACAACAAAGTCCTCGGAGATACTGTGCAATATTTAACCGTGCTGGTTGCAAATAAGTGCAGCGGGGGGTGACATCTTGCTGGCAGATGGAGGAGATGAGAGTGCAAGGCGCTGCCACACAAAGAGCAAAATCATGTGTTTATATACAGTTAAAGCAGATATTTGCATGTACTGTTTCTTACTGACAGTTACATTTGCTAAATGCCAGAATAATGTGAGAGAGATTTACAAGGCATTTCTATTACTTTCTTCAGACTCGGATATGCACAAACACTAAGATTGCTGTGCTTTTAATCAATTTGGTAAATCCAGATGATGATGTCATGGCTGTGAAAGCTTTCAACTGCTTAATTCACATTTTAGTAAAATGGAGTCATATGTGGATGTATTTCAAGACAACATCTTGAACACGTTGTTTACCCTGTGTTATGGCAAAATCATAGGAAATCAGTCACGATTCATAGAAGAGAATTGTGGATATCTGCCATTTCTTTCATACTTTTTCAATTTTCCAATGTTTGAATGTGCCAGATTCATCTGCTCAAAGAATTATATTCAACCATAAACATCATGGGAATGTCCAGCCATCATACGCTGAGGAAGTAGAAGGGTTCTGTGTTCTAGAGATTAACCGATTTTCAGCGACACGTGCCTATTAACCCCAGAAGATGAACATGATGAATATGCCGGTGGAAGCTAGTGGGACAGAGTCATCCACAGTAAAACGAGTCCTCTACTGACATGGGTAGAAAGGCCACTCTGCAGGGAAGTAGCCAGACTATAGTTTGCAAATGCACACAGACACAAAGACCATAATATCTTGTGGTCTGGTGAAACTGATTTTGAAGGTTTGGCCTAAGAACAACATCTCAACTGTGTAGCATAGTGGAGGCAGCATCATGATGCAAGCATCTATTCTGTAGAAGGGACTTGTGCACTTCTAAAAATGGGTGGCATCGTGAGAAAAGAACATTATCTGGAAATATTGAAGCAGCATTTCGAGACATCACCCAAGCTTGGGCACAAACGGGTGTGGCAAATGGAAAGTGACTCTAAATATTATTACAAACAAACATTAATTGGTTTGCTAAGTGGCTGAAGTACCACAATGTCAATATGTTTGAAATGATCACAAATCACAGCACTCTGTAAGAAGAGCTGAAAAAGGTGTGTGTGAGAACGGCGGCCCACAAAACCTGACCCAGTTACGCCTGTTCTGTCATGAGGAATGGGCCAAAAGTCTGGCAAATGAGAGAGAAGCCTTTGGAAGGGTACCAAAAAATGCACTCAGGTTTTACAGGGTAAAGCACTGTTACCTAATATTAAGTAGGCTCTGAAAAGACTGTTAAAAATTCTCAGAAAATTCAGTTAGTTATGGTTTTCTGGCATGTATAATAAGTTTAGTAACAAAAAATATACAGGATAATGTAAATCTCTGGTTTCAGCTGTATTTACTCAGGAAACAATGGAGCTTTAGCTGGGGGTGATATTGGTTTACTGACTGATAACGAGGCTCTGGCTTACTGCTGTCAGCCTTCACTTCTCTCTCCTTTAATTAAACCTCCCTTTTCAAGCCTTTCATGTTCACTGCCAATGTTTACAGATAAACTCGACTGTGATCTCTGTCTCACCCCTTTTCTGTTCCTTCCGCTGTCTCTGAACCCATCTCTTGTCATTATGGCCACACTCTGACCCTCTGGCGAGACTCATGATTAACCATTTCTCGTTAGGTCCGACTGACTCCCTCCACTTGGTCAGCTGTTAGCAGTTATTATCTGCGTTAATGAGATTTGTAAATGTGAATCTGAGTGCATGTTTTCAGCTTTGAGGAAAGCATCTACTGCTGATGACAGTGACGGCTGCCATGCGGGTACATAGAGCAGGGGAGTGTTTACGAGCTCTTCCACAAATGGACTCAGGATTTTCTTCGCTCTTAATGCTAATGAGCTGCTGCGTTCACAAGTTTGACGAACATATGTTCCACTCTCTCTGTCACTGCAGTGTTTCAAAGGGTCTCAGCTGCTTTGGCGTGTTATGGTAATGAGCATTCAACCTGATAATAGCCACTTTGGATCTACAAATAAAAGCTTTAGAGTCGCTGGTATTATATTAACAGCGAGCTGCAACAGTCATCATATAGAAAATATACTTGTTTTTTTCAATAGAATTAAACTGTTGTTGTTGTTTTTTTGTTCTATCTGTATGTGCAGGTACTCTAAGCTGTCAGACCCAGCTAACTGGCTGAAGATCAATAGAACTAATGGTCAGATTACCACCATGGCCTTGCTGGACAGGGAGTCCATGTATGTCAAAAACAACATGTATGAAGCCACGTTCCTGGCATACGACAATGGTAAGTCTGGTAAGTCAGGATGAGTGTGTTTTTGATCATCTTAAAGGAACAGCTAGTAGAAATTCATTACCAGTGCCTTGGAAAAAGTATTCATAAACCTTGAACTTGTTCACATGTTGTCACCTTCTGACCGCAAATTCCAGTTAATATCATTGGGATTTTGTAGAACCTCAAGCACGGGCGTATCGGACGCGGGGTATGCGTGGGACATGTCCCCCGCACCTTTTTCAGCTGTTAATATGCGGTAACGTATTTTTCCCGAGCCGTCTTTGAACGCACCTTAGATGCACACATGCCAGCGCAGGCATGGGTGGATCACAGACAGGTGCTGCAGAGCAGAGCAGCTTGTTCAAAAAACCAGCCAGAGGCAGAAAAAGGTAACAGACTTTGCACAGCTTTTTCCAAGCAAGCTGTAAGTTGAGTTATGCTGTTGCATGCAGGTAATGTTAGCTAAATGATGGCAATACATGCCAATATATCATTTTAAGCTAGTTAACAATACTAATGTAGCGTATGTTACATTCCTTGCTAGTTAGTTCATGCTTGGAATAAACCCAATCCTCTTTCATTTCTGTGCAGAACTTGTGTTCAGTGTTGCTTTCCGCATATTTGAAATAAATCGTTATTGCCAAAATAAAAGTCAGTGAGGAGACACAAGACTAGAGGCCAGCAGCAAGGACAATGACACAGGGTCTTCACTGGTAAGGAGAGATTAGAATTTTCTGAGAAAAAGAAATCCATTGCTGGGAGAAACCAGTCAGGTATCAGGACAGGGTTTTCACTGATATTTCAGAATTTCTCTCATTGCCACTTCAAAATATGTTTGTGTCTCTATTTTAATAGTTAACTCAGGATTTATGTAAATCAGTTTGGTAGCCTCTACACACTTGTATTCTGAAGAGGTGATTGGTCATCATTGTGTGTTATTTATTGTGATTTGCTGAAGTCAGTGTGAGAACTCAAACCTTCTTTCTTTAACCTGTAGTTTTTACATTTTTCCAGATTAACTCCAACAGTCAATTGAGACTGACATTTGAGTTTAGTTATTTGTTCCTGCTGAGCAGGGGGCACCAGTAACAATTAATTTTATTAATAGTTATAATAATGTAATGACAATTGATAACTGTCTTTGAACCACTGTTAATATTGCTGATAACTAGGCTGCGCATTGTGCAACAGTGATTAAATTGTTCTTTAGTCACTGAGGAAAGGTTTGATTGAATTTGAGAGGATGATTTCAATTCAATTCAGTTTATTTATATAGCAAAGATGTCATCTCAAGGCACTTAACAAGAAAAGTAATTTCAATACAATCATACAAACATTCCAATTAGTTTAATCAGGAGATTGCATCGAGTCATTGACTTGAGGTTGTGACCCGTTCATGCTGACTTTAACCACAGCAATCCCTCAGCAATCCATCATACTGTCCAAGCATGTAGCGACAGTGGAGAGGAAACTCCCCTTTAATAGGAAGAAACCTCCAACAAAACCAGGCTCAGTAGGAGCGGCCATCTGCCACGACCGTCTGGGGATTCAAGAAGACAGAACAGAGACACAGAAAGAACAAAAGAACTGATGTAAGAGTACTTTCTATATTAAAGAAAGTAAAAAGTTGATAACAGGACACTGGGAAAGCTCAGGTACTGGGAGCATCATCCCAGTCGACGCCCTCTGTCCGACAGGGCATTGCAGCTCAGCAGGATAACAGACCAGGTGTAGCTTCTATGGAGAGAAAAACAACAATGCAGAGTAGTAGAAGAGAAAAGTAGCAGAGAGAAGAAATGTGGTCAGTCTGTCCTCCAGTAGTCTAAGCCTATAACAGCATAACTACAGAGATAGCTCAGGATGACCTATGCCACTCTAACTATAAGCTTGATCAAAAAGCAAAGTTTTAAGCCTGGCCTTAAAAGTAGACAAGAGTGTCTGTCTGGGAGCTGGTTCCACAGGAGAGGAGCCTGATAACTAAAAGATAAATCACTCACTAGCCTCTCAAAATCATTTCTGAATGATGGTTATGCCCCTGATCTCTAGTCATGACAACTCTTTTAAGTAAGTGTTTGACTTTTGATGTGTTCTCAATAGTGCATGTGAATTGGAATCAATGGTGTGCATAACGTTAAGCTGCATCCAGACTCGGTAGGTTAGTTTTACGGTGATGTCACTGACCTTCTTTTGGGGGGGTCGTATTTAAGTAACTATCTCCCATCTGGAAATAGGATTTCAATGTTTCTACAAGAGTCCCAAGGGATCAGATCAGTTTTAGCCACTATACACATTACCCTGGACCCACAGTCCTCAAAATCATGTTGGTGGTGGCATCATCCTATAGGGAAGCTTTTTTTCAGCTGTGAAAGAGGAGTAGATGGAAATTGACGAGAAGATGGGTGGAGAAACAGGTTCAAATTCATGTGCTGGAAAAGCCAAGTAAAAGATCAGAGCTCCAATAAAGAGACTTTTGTAATATTTGAAAGTGGATTTTTATAGATATTCTCTATTCTGACTGTGCTTATGCTACTCGGTAGAGAAAAAGGGGCTGCAATTTCATTTGCTGGATCTGGAGGAAAGAATGGCAGCTGTGCTGTAATTGCACTGGAAGTTGTTTATATAAATACCAATGCATACCACACTTTTAAACACATATCCTATTCCTTCCAGTTTACAGGTTAGTGTTGGTGTAGGATCCATTAAACCCCAAGAAAATACATTGAACGTCATGGTTGTAACATGAAATATTTGAAGATCTCAAAGGGGTTTGTGTAATTTTGCAAGGCACTGCATGGAGTCAGTTGGTCTCCGACTTTATGTGTCACTGGAATATTACAGTCTGACACAATAAATACATTCCCATGAAGTTTGGTGGAGCTATTTTTGAAAAGTGTCTCTCATAGGCATGTTTCTGTTTTCCTGTAGTGCCATCATGAGGCTGCTATTAGAGCTTTTTCCCAAGACATTTCATGCAGCATTGATGGACTTCATTGACACTTAGTACTCATCAAAATGAGCCATAACAACTTTGCTGAGCCTTTAGCATTTTATCAGGTCAAAATGCTACTTTTAGCTCAAAGGCCTCCTGTGGAGCTATACTAAGGTGCTTAGATGCTGTAGAATCGTGTTTGTTTCCTTTGATAAAGATATCAAAGATGTTTATTTCCTGCTTTTCTTGTTCAGAATCAAAGGACTAAGTAGATCACAGCTTAATCAAATAATCAATTTTCTCACTGTTTAGGCAGAATCATTTAGAAATTTTTCAAGGATTAAGATGGAAGGTGGATTTGTGGTATATTACTCTGGTTCTGTGTCTCTCAGTAGCTCCTGTAGGCTGGAAAGCAGCCTTCAAATCACGTCAAGGCAGTTTCATTTATAAAGCCAAACATCCCAGATTTGCCCCAAGGGAGATTTAAAATGTGTGCAGCATGTGAAACTCTCGGTTTTTACACCTTGAATTTCTCTTTAAGAAATTACATCACTAGATTGCATTTAATAAAAACCTGTAAAATTGAGCTTAGGGTGAGAAATGTTCTGAATAGGACACAACATAGAAAATGTATAGAGGAAAATAGTTTGTTTCATAAATATGAAAGATGTATGGATGAAAAGAATTTGCAGCTTTTAAAAAGGGGTTACATGCACCCGTGAATACCAATAGACATTATACGAATCCTTGGGTTTTAATTATTTGTTTGAATCATTGTTTTTCATGGTTGACTGATCACAGATCAAACAACTTCAGTGAAGCGTTGTTTGAACAAATTTAAATGAGGGATTTTGTCTAATACAGACTGGATTTCTCTAGTTCAGTCAAAACTATACCTGCAGGTTCAAATAGAGACATACACCCTGCTTATATTTGGTCAAAAATCCCTTAGCAAATTGCACCTAAACGGCACGCTTTTTGGATCTGTCAGAGAAGTTTTCACATCATTCCTGCTGAATATTTGACCACTCTTCCTGATAGCAGTAGTAGAGCTCTTAAAACTGGCTTCACTGTGCATAGTGACTCTGATGGTGCACAAAATATAATCACTTTTTGTTCCTCCGCTCTTCTTAGGGCAACACTCTAACAAGCTGATATTAGCAAGTTAATTAGTTGGACTAGTAGCTCGGTTGGCTAGCCCGTGTTGTGCAGCACTGAAGACATGCCCGTTGGTGTGCTAATTGTACTTTTATCTTAATAATAACAACAGGCAATGCTTTTTATCCCTTTCCACTCTGATTTTCACTGCATTTCCACACCACTGTGTTAACTCAGAATCTGCTCACTGTAAAACATTTACGCCATCAGCGAAGACACATAGATTACATGCGCTCTATCATATGTACGTCTCTGCACAAATAGTTTCACCGCCTCCTACTACAGCCCCGGCATCTAAACAATTTTTTTCCCCCCAGTGTTATTTGGGTTTCAATCTGCATTTTCAATCTGCTGTTGCTTGAACGCAATTTTATTCAGATACTCTTTGAAGCTGCAGGCAGTTTTGCTAGGCCTCCTGTGTTCTCGGGCCCCGACCACTCCCATGTCATTTCCAGTTCGGAAAGTCTTTATTGCCCTGGCGCCTCTAACTTAACCCTAACCTTGATATCTAGACGTGACTTAACCCTACTCTTAATCCCTTTGACTAACTCTAATCATAATCACTAACTATACTGAAGAATTGTCAAATTGTTTATTTGCCAATGTGGAGTTGTGAGCCAAAAATAGCACTATTTCCTCTGTGCTAGCACTAATGGGAAGTAACATAAGTCACGAACTGGAAAGTGCTTCAGACAGTACCGTTCACTCCTTCACTGGTGTAGAGCTGGTGTAAAGCGCCTACAACTACATATGTTTCTTCTTTTTCTTTTGTCAACAAAAGAAAAAGAAGTGAATGGTACAGTGCAGAAACAGGTAGGGGAGGGGCGCCCACTCCAGAAATGTCCCTGTATTTTCTTAAAGGGAATTAAAATTTTAGGAGCAGCCCAGATGAAAATATTTTATGGTTTTGAATCTGCACCTTTTTAAAACTCTTATATCTTAAGATCTGTAAGTGGCCCATCTTTACTTTGACCTAATGTGGATTAGAGAAAATTCACAAGATATTCAAATTTATGGGCTTGATTCTTGTTTTTTAAATCAATTGCATTTGTTTGTATGTTATCTTACCAACTTGGAAAATCTTTAAAAAAAGTTAAATTAGTATGTAAGCTCCACTTAGCCCAATAAGACACACAGCCTCAGGTATTTTAAATTTTCAACTAATTTATTTTAAGATGCACAATAATGTAAATAATAAAAGTTTCAGCTTCAGACACAATCTCATAAATTCAGATTTGTGTAAACAAATGCAGGATTAGATTGGGAATTAACTAAAGCATTAGAACACTGATTTTAATCCATCCTCAGAGATATGCTTTTCCTTCACTTAAACAGCTTCAATACTGATTCCAAGTGACACATTTGCATATGGAGGAAGGTACTATGAACTCAAAACACATGGACAAAGGAATCCGCATATAATCAGGCTGTCATTATGAGGCAAAAAAAAATAACACATTAATCTGAGAGACAGCAAGATCATTAGTAAAGGCTTAAGCAGCCGTCTTGAGAAAAATAGGAAAAAGTGTGCTGAGCTCTGTAAGGAAACAAGGCCTGGGTAAGCGACACTGGTGGAAGATCACAGAAGAAAAATCTCTTCACAACATGTGCAGAACACTCCACGGGAGGTAGACATGTCATTATCCGGGCTTACAGATACAGAGGGTTCTTTTTGCGTCAACAATAGAAAAGTGCAACTGAACTTTGACCAAAAAAAAGAAGAGGGAAAAAAAATCTTAGGGTGACTCAGAAAGCATCCATCATCTGCAAAACATATTTCGGCAGTGTGATTACTTCTATGGCTTCCAATGGCAGGGAGTGTTTTGATGATAATTTTAAACATTGGAGCCTGAAAAAAATTGGAATATAGTAAAAAAAAATGTTTGTTTTTTTATCATTCATTTCAGAAAGTGAAAGTCATATTTTATATGGATTCAGTAGTCTGACTGTGATGCGTGGTGCATCTAAATATATTAATTTCACTTTCTGAAGAGTGACAAAAAAACTTTTTCACAATTTATTTTTTTACACTCCCTACATCAAGCATGATACAAATGACTGATCATAAAAATGAGTAAATCAAATGATTTATGATTTAAAATCTGAAAAAAGTGGTGCGCATTTACTCTGATAAGGTCCACCTGTGTGTAATTTATGCTAAGTATGGATACGTTTGTCTTGTCAAAGCATCAGATGTTTGCTTGAGAACATTTGTGAACGCACAGTATCATAATCTTTAAAGTTGAGACCAACCCATCATCCCAAAATTGAACAAACAAACGAAGAAAAAAACAGCATGAGAAACTCCAAACCTACAAATAAATGCCCACCTAACCTGACAAGCCAGGCATGGAGGACAATTTTTGGGGAAGCAGCTAGGAGTTCTAGGGTTCTGAACTCCTCAAATCTGACTTTTATGGAAGAGTGATAAGAATAAATCATTGTTTAAAGAAAATAATGAGAAACGCTGTTTAAAGTCGGCCACATGCCGTGATCGGGAAAAGAGGCAAATGTGTTTTGGTCGAATGAGCTGGTTAGGCCTGGAAACTAACACCCCCCCGAACCCACACTGATCATGCCATCCCTACAGATATTATAGAAAGGATTTCTATCCAGTCTGATATGGCAAGAGGAATGGGTAAATGTGTGTTTCTTGACTTTAGGCTGGTTGAGGCATATCGTGCAAGATTTGTAGCTGTAATTGCAGTCACAGCTGGTTCTTCAAAACAGACTTTGAGGCGCCAAACATAAATTCTTGCTACACATTTCAGATTTAGGTTATACACTACTTTGTGTTGACCTATCATATAAAATTCCCTGTAATACAATGAAGCTTGTGGTTGTTAAAGTTGAAGGGATGAAGACTGTATGTTCTCCATGCTTTCCATACAAAACAGTACAAGTACTGTTCCTGGTACAAAAAAAAAACAAAAAACAAAACAAACATCTGCTGGTGAACATCCTCCGAATCCACCTCAGCCGCTAGAGCTCTGTATGACAAATGACTAAAGCACCACGAACACAGTAACTCGCTCTGTGTTGAAGTAGGAGGCACCCAGGTGTTTTCCTTTCTTCTCCGGTGAGAATTGAGGGATTCGACGCCCCGGAGCACGCCAAGCACATCTTAAAGTGTTGACTGCCTATTGATTCTGGATACCAGTGTCAACAAGGGGATGTATCCCACTTTGATTGAAATTCTCTTTACTTAGTCAAGTGAAGCGAAACGAAAGAGGCAACAAAGCACCCAGCCAATCATAACTGACAAGACAGTCGAGGGGCCTCTGGGCAACGGACCTTTGCTTAGTTGATGCAACAGTGTGCAGTGGAAATAAGTTCATATAAAACACTGATGAGCTGCTGGAGTACACTCTGTGCTGCACCTCATCGGGAATTTAGATCAGCTTGCTGACAGACTGTTTGGAGGAAGATGTCAACAAAGAAGTCAAGGCAACAAGCTATCACCGTTTGTTCAACAGTGCGGTGTATCCACTGTGCACTGCAAAAGCAGTTGTACATTGCACTTATTCACATTTCGTCATGTTGCAACCTAAAACTGCAATACGTATGTTATTTTGTACTAGACCAACACAAAAGCAATGTGGAATCAAAAGGACTCATGATTTTCAAAGTGTATCCATTTGGGTTCAGCTCATATTCGCTGATACTTTATAGAAGCTTCTTTTGTTTCAGTTAGAGCTGCTGGTCTTCAAGGGCGTGTCTCTGAGATTCACAAACTGAAACTTCTACCCATTTTTCTTTGTAAAATACTTCAAGCTTAGTATGACTGGATGGAGAGCGTCTGTTAACAGCTGATTATTCATTAGACAAACTGACCAGAACACCTTCTGTCACATGTTTGCTGTGTTTTCTACTGTATTTGGCGTGTGGCAAAGGAGGGTTCTTATGGATCTTTCTTTCTTTCTTTCTTTCTTTCTTTCTTTCTTTCTTTCTTTCTTTCTTTCTTTCTTTCTTTCTTTCTTTCTTTCTTTCTTTCTTTCTTTCCTTCCTTCCTTCCTTCCTTCCTTCCTTCCTTCCTTCCTTCCTTCCTTCCTTCCTTCCTTCCTTCCTTCCTTCCTTCCTTCCTTCCTTCCTTCCTTTCTTTCTTTCTTTCTTTCTTTCTTTCTTTCTTTCTTTCTTTCTTTCTTTCTTTCTTTCAAAAGTTTCGATAATATGTTCATGTTTTATATTTTCTCCAAGAATAAAAAAAAAAAGTTAGGATTGTATTGCATCACTTCTTCAGGAACAGGAGCCGAGGAGAGAAGTTGTAGGTTTATAAGGAAAATGTTGTCCATTCATGTTTAATCAATAGCACTTCTGGAGCTTAGCGAAGTGTGGCTCCTTTATTATTTACATTGTGAAGTCCTGGATATCTTCCGCAGTGGGACAGGGGTTGAACGCAGGCAGGTCGGTGCACCAGAAAGACTCTTGCTACAAGAGCAAGCACAGTTTCATGTTGTATTGCTTAAAAATTCAACATCCTGTATAAAAAAGACATATACATGGATTTTAGCGCTTGTTGCTCGTGAGCCCCTATATTTATTTTTCAGTAGTAATGGTGCCACCGCATTTTAGAAAAGCGGCACTTGTGCACGGATGCTCCACCATAGTGTCAACACAGATGCTGGCTTTTGAGGTGATAACAAGCTGGATAGCTCTGTTCCTCCCCAGCCTGGAGGGCGCACCATCCTGGACATCCAGACAGAATTTCTCATCTGGATCGATGGGACAAGTTTGTTTTACTTTGCCTCAGACCATCTTACCTCAGCCTGAGTTCAGGGCAGACAGGACTGTCCATGTCACCTGCTTGTGTCCTTTTTAACTCTGCTCGGTGGAGATTTAATCTTTGGTATTTGTTTGTGGACTCACGGACAACCTGTGTTCAGTAAGTGCCCATGGGTGGGTGCAGTGATATTAACATCAGGACTCTTTGGTGTTACACACTTTATACCATTTAACACAGATATATGTGCATACTCTGGATCTCTCATCTTTTAAAATCCTCTTTTATGTTTTTGTTGCAATGTTATTAAAATGATGCTCTCATTTACTTGTTTCAAACTTGCTTTTATATATAGTCCTGTACAAGGGTCAGGATTTACCTTAAGTCGACAAACTATAAAACATAATTACATTGCAATTAATCATTAAGTACACAATTTTATCACGATCAGTTTACAAATGAGAACAGTGGTCAGCCTTCACTTGCAGTTATTGGTTGGGACACTCACCAGGGGGCCTGAATGTATTTGATTTAGGGTTTTAAAGAAGAACTAGAATGGATACACAGTTTGAAATGTTTTGTGGATTTAAATTGTACATACAGGCTCAAATATATACATCCACCAGACTTATATTTGCTTAAAATATCCTTAGTATGTTGCACCTCTGCTACCTGTTTTTTGTTGTGGTAACCAAGATTCTAGCACATTGTTAAATGGATAATTGAAAGATCTTACCAGAACTGGTAGATTGTATTTAAATGTGTTGTTCTCCTAGTGCTCATCCAGCTATTAACCATAATCCACATGTCTCTGCACAGTTTATCCATTCCAAAGCCAGTTTGGATTTGTGTTTGCAGTCATTGTCTTGTTGGGACAACCGATTATGTTAAAGGTTTCAGGCGTCTTGCAGTTAATTTAAGGTGAAATTGAATAGATTTTGAGATACCCCCCCTCCCCCCCCTCCCCCCCCTACAGGATTGGAACCCGGGTCTACTGCAGGGTTAGCTCACATTTCCATCATTTCAGCCACTTTGTGTAATGTAGCAGTATCACAGGCTGAAAGACAGCCGCATAAGGATGCAATCTACCACCACCATGACTGACAGTTAGTCAAGTGTCATTGAGGTAGAAAGTCTCACCTTCTCTCCTCCTGGTGTACTTTTTTTACATCATGGTCAAACATATGAACCTTTCCATCATCTGACCATAAACTGTTTCTTCTGAAGGTATTTGGCTTGTTCATCTAGGTAGTCATGAATTTAAGTCATGAACCCTCCTGTGTCCATTGGCATCCAAAACTTTTTTGATGTGGACCGTTACATTGGTCTTCCAACCTCTTCCAGTTTATGGTAGCCCTTGAGCTTCGGTGGTTCCTTGGTCTTGCTTTAACTGCCTAACCATGTTACTCTTATTATAGAGTCATAGTTTAGGTTAGATGGTTGATACTCAAACATAACTGGGTGGGCGAACAGGATGATGACCTCAAACACACATCAAAACAGGTCAACAATAAGCTTGTGGAAAATCTCCAACTTAAACGTCATTGAAAATGTTCAGAGTATCTTTGGTCTGATGAAGGAAACCAACATGTTTAAATCAGCGTCATGAATTCTATCAAGAAGAGTGCACAAATATCCGTCCAGGTTAATGCCAGAAGCTTGTTGATGAGTACCTATATTTTGGAGCCTGTTTGAATAATTTTGACCCTGGAAAACATAAAGGTGGTGTACATTAATCTATTCGAAGATGGAGCTCAGTTCCTAAGAACGGAGATATGGGATTTCCACTGCTTACAGAATCTTAGCTCAATAACTCTCTGTATTTAGATAGCTCTTTACCAGTGAGGAAGATGCCGCCCCACACCATCACACTGCCTCCACTAAAAGCTGTTTGGATTTTGAAAAGAGGATTTGGATGTTCATAGGCACAAGTCACATACCCAACTCTCCTGCCAAATACATAAATGCATGTTTTCCTTACTAATGTGTCACAATTTAAAAGGAAGTAAATAGTCTTTCCACTGTACTGTATGATATTTATTGCCCAGATCTAATGTTAAGATGAGGCAAGGCAAGGCAATTTTATTTGTATAGCCCACTTTCAACAACAGGGTAATTCAAGATGCTTTACATGATTTGGTGATAAAAAAAACACAAAAAAACAGAATATAACATTGGAAATTAAAAGTCAATAAAGCAAGAGAAACATCAGTAAAGCAGGAGATCATGAACACATTTGATACAAATAATACATATATCATTTACCTTAAAGGCAATTCTAAACAGATGAGTTTTTAGTCTCGATTTACAGCAGTTCAGAGTTTCAGCAGCTCTGCACTCGTCAGGAAGTCTGTTCCAGATAAGGGGAGCATAGAAACTGAAAGCTGCTTCTCCATGTTTAGTTCTGAGTCTAGGGATGTTTAGTAGGCTAGAGTTTGAGGACCTGACTGGTCTCGGTGGTTGGTACAGTGACAACAGGTCTTCAACATATTTTGTGCTAAGCCATTTAATGATTTATAAACTAGTAAAAGTATTTTAGAATCTATTCTCTGAGCTACAGGGAGTCAGTGTAAGGAATGTAGAACTGGGGTGATGTGCTCTACTTTCCTGGTCCTAGTGAGGACGCGAGCAGGAGCGTTCTGGATCAGCTGCAGTTGTCTGATTGACAAAAATATTTTTTAGGGGTTACCGTTGTGGCATCACAAATGAAAGGAAGTGCTACCAGTGGCACAACGTTGTTGCAGCGGTGGCAGACATGAAAAAGAAGGTGGAGGCAAAGAGGAAGATGGCATTCCACCACCAGGGTGTGTTTCCCACAGGTGGGGGAACCCAAGAGTGGTCCATAGCTGCGAGGGGTCCGGGATGCACGGTTCCGGTGGGTCGGTCAATCTAACACCAGACCCAGTTCAGCAGATCTAATAGGACTGCTTTATGGAATCTAAATCAGCTGATCAGCCAGTCCTCATCATTGGCCAGGTAATCTTTTTGGTCTTTAAAAACTCCCCCTCTTTGGATCCTACCATTGGCATGAACTACAAGGAGTCCCAGCGCATCCATTGTGAGGCATTATGCACGAGTGTCACTGTAGTATTTATATTTCTACTCAGTAATAATCTCACCTTTTCCTCCACACCTTATTACAATTAATACACCAACAAGTGCAATTGTTGTATAATCTGAAAACGTACATATGAACATACTGTGACATTTAGATTCTCACTTTTATGCTTAGTTCAGAGACGGGTGGGGGCTGACTGTTGTTTAGGGTGTGTGTGCATTTGTGTGTGTATGCGTGTACGCACACACGTGTGTGGGTGACGATCTACAAGTCTGAAAATGTGGTTTACTTTCACCATTTGGCCATCTCACCGGCTGCGCTGCCAGTTTCTCCGTGTCCAAAATGTTATAGGGTCATTGTTTGCTTAAAGTTGCACACATTTTCCCGTCACATTTTTCTCTACAGATCACAAAGTTCGGGTAGAAAGTGACTTATGCAATTTTCCCGTTTTGTGCATGTGCAAGCTTTATAAACAGAACCCTTGGACATTTACTAAGATTCATCAAATCTAAAGTAATTTCATTGCAAGGGTCAAGCACGTTTTTCAGCTCTTGACAAATACTTGCTCTGACTCCCGACAAATTAGTTAGAGTTAAGCTTAGTTGCTCACCCCTGACTTACACCAAGCTGGTTATGGTTGGATATAAACATACTTTTGTACTGATTCAGTTTATGTGTAAAATATTTACCTTCACAGTAGAGTTCAACCCGACTTTGTTGCTTTGAAGTTTTACTGATAGGAAAGAAGCCAGAGGCTTTTATTTCTCCATCATGTTCAACAGAATCAACTTAAACAGCAGCAAAATATTTTTTTTACTCTGTTAAAGAGCACCTTTTCCTGTTACCGGCCAGGAAAACACCAAAAATGGGACTAAATTGGAAAATGATGAGCTTGTTTTGAAAGATTAATGATTGACTCATTTCTCAGGGGGATTTGCAAAGAGCAGATAACAGAAAACTTTGTAGGAGCGTCGTCCTCCGGCAAAATGAGTCTCACCTCAGACTGTTCAAACTTTTCAGGGAAATTATGAAGGCAAGAAAGGGAACATCTGCACGCTCTGTCCACTCATTTGTTCTGTGTTTGACTTTCATATATTTTCCCTGCATCTCAAAACACACACATTCTCTTCTCCATTGGTTCCTTCCTTGTGCGTTTTCTCAGTTCCACAAAGGACTCAGCTGCAAATATGCATCTGAAAAGAAAGGAGTCCTTGCTTCTTCTGCTTCTTTTCCAGTTTTACATCATTCCATCTTAACTTTTTAGCCTCCTTTCTGCATGTTTGTGGCTCACCATCCCCTCTTTTTAAAGTCTTTGTCTCTTCTGTTGTTCCTCCTTCCCACAGGTTCGCCCCAGGCCAGCGGGACCGGGACACTCCAGATTTACCTGATTGATGTCAACGACAATCCGCCCGTGCTGATACCCAAAGAGGCTCAAATCTGCGAGCGTGCCCGTCCTAACTCCAAAATCAACATCACGGCTTCGGATGCCGATGCCGAGCCTAACGTCGGGCCATTCGTCTTTGAGCTGCCTTCCTTTCCTGCCAGCATCCGCCGCAACTGGACCATTTCCAGACTGAGTGGTAATTAAATGCTGTACATTCCATTTTAGACTAGATCATGGTGAAATGGACCCTTGGGACATAAAACAGGCAAGAGAGAATGCAAGATGGACAACCTGTACCCTCAGTAAATTAAAACCATAAACCTGACAAGGGGCAAAATCCCCTCTTCAGAATCTGGCTGTATTAATCTTCAGTGGGGGACGGGGAGGGGGATGTCCAAGTTTAACAAAACGTCTCAGAAAGCTCGCAGTGAGAAACGTGGGCGCCATCCACCGTTGACGTACAATCTATCGTTTGTGACAAATGAGATCCATTCGTCTCTCGGTCCCCCGAGCGGCCGATCTGTCACCTAATCCAACAGGATGGATGTATCACAGCAGCTGTCTTGAGGACAAATCTGATCACATACCTGGATTCAACTCCCACAGAGGCTCTTGTCTTAGACTGAGTGATAGATGCTGAAGGTTACACAGTGTAGTTTTAGATGTTTATGCTTTTTCTGCCTTCAGTCATACATGTCAGAATGATTGTTTTGATGCAGTGCACTCATGCACATGAAGTAAATAAAAGGTTATTTACATCTTACAAGGTGTCTTATTTACTCTCTTCTCTCAGCTTTTCTCGCTTTACTCACCCACCTTCCTTGTCCAACTTCTGTAGGCGACTACGCTCAGCTTAGACTGAGGATTCCTTACCTGGAGGCAGGTGTGTATGAGATCCCCGTCATAGTGTCCGACTCGGGGAACCCTCCTCTGTCCAACCGTTCTCTGATCAGGATCAAAGTGTGTCCCTGCGACAACAACGGGGACTGCAGCGCCACAGGGGCCGTGGCGGCCGCTGGTCTCGGCACTGGTGCCATCATTGCCATCCTCATCTGCATCATCATACTGCTGAGTAAGTGCAACCCTGTAGAAGAACGGCAGCTCTTGGCAGGTTCAGCGCTGCGTTTTAATGAAATGACATGAGAACTTAAGATAAAGGTACAGTCTGATTGTCGTTTTTGTCTGGCAGGTATGGTTCTGCTGTTTGTGGTGTGGATGAAACGCAGAGAGAAGGAGCGGCAAGCGAAGCCCCTGCTGATCGACCCCGAGGACGACGTCAGGGACAACATCCTGAAGTATGACGAAGAGGGTGGAGGAGAGGAAGACCAGGTACGGCAGATTACTACTGACTAATGCCACAAATATACAGGAACCAGGCATAGCAATATGAACAATGACAGGTGCTGAGAATAACAATGGTATCTGTTCAGATCAGGGCATGATGTGTTGCTTACTGATTTATTAAAGGATACTTCATGTTGTCAGACAGGTTCTATTTGACTGATTTCTCGATTCTACAGGTCAGGCAATAATGATGACTGGGTGTTTCCACTGTAATTGGATAAAAAAAATCTGTTTATCACAGTTAAATCATGATTTATCAAGGGGGGCAAATATTGTATTTCCCATAGGGCCAGTTTGAACTGAATAGTCTTCCCTTTAACTAAACTGATCATTGTTTTAAAACTGTTTTGTATTAACTCAGGTTATCTTTAATATTAAAATTGGTTGAACGATCCGATAAATGTTAGTCTGTAAGCTTACTGTAGTTCAAGTTTATCTGGTAAAGAAACAAAAAACCTTAAATTCTTCCACTAATATGAACTGCTTTCATAAATGCACTCGTTTCAACACATTCACGCACTGTTTTAACTTTCCACAAAAAAAGCACAGATAAAGCTCATATTAGCAATGCTTCACTTCTACCGAATGCCATAGAAAGCTATTGCAATAGGTCAACATGCATGAACACACGTGCTTTTACTGCTTTGTTCGACTGTTGGAAACGTCTTTGAAGAGCCAACAAACAATGTGTATGATAAATGTAACATATGGTAATAAGCCATTTTAAACCCTTTTTGGAAGATTTATGACCTTAATGACGATCACAGAGCAGCTTTCACATAACAGAGTTGCTTCACAGCAGTGAGCCCAAAAGGCTTTTCACATTATTTAACAAAGCATCTTTGCTCTCATCTTTTGGAACGATACAAAACCTTCAAACTTTTCACAAAAGCTTCTACTTCTGTGCAGGGCTAATTATAGCGCTGTTCTGTCTGCTTTAGGGTTTTGATCATGATCCGTATTGGCAGTATTCCTGGTACCTCAGCATGAACTAACAGCCATTTGGTTCTGAAAAGAAAAGGCACTGACAATCTTAAGATTCCTGCTGATTTCTTCAGGCTGAATAAACACCAGGTTTTTTTTTTCTTCTTCACACAAACCTCATCTTATTAGTTCTGATTTGCAGTGCAGGTTTAAAAAGTCTCTCATGTAAAAATCTAGAATTGTTATTTTCAAGCTCAGCACATAGGAAATAAAAGAAAAGTTAAAGAAAAGAAAAGATCTAACAATATGCCAGCAAAACATAAATAAAGTCTACAGTTTTTTCTTTAAACACTTTCGTTTCAGTTACAATGCAAAAGTATTCAAACGAATTTAACTTTTCTACCTTTTCTCACATCACAACCACAAATTACGAAATAGCGCTTTGTCATCCCGGCTTTTGGCAAACGACAACCGAGACTTCTCCTGGTTTTCTTTCAACAGGAGATTTTGTCTTTCACTGCTTTATAAAGGACAGATTTGTGAAGAGCATGCCTTGAGAACAGATTCTCCTTCAGAGCTACCTTGGGCCTCTAAGACTAATGCTTTCTTTGCACAGCCTGTCATTTTAGATGGACAGCCATGTCTTGAGAAGTCCATAACTTTGGATATTCTTTAATAACTAACCCTTTCTTTAAGCTTCTCTGCACATTCCTCGCTGTTCTGTCTGCTGTGTTTCCGGGTCTTCATGATGTTGATTGTTCATTAATGTTCTCTAAAAAAAAACTCTCAGTAAAGGGTGCGGAATAGAAGTTTTATTTGTGAAAAAAAACATATCACTATTAGTCCCCATCCTAATCACAAACCTTTGTATGTTATGTTGAACATGTTGAAGTTCAGGGATTTGAATACTTCTCAAAGCCACTGCACATACAGTGAGGAGGAACATAAGTATCTGAACACCCTGCGATTTTGCAAAGTTCTCCCACTTTTTATTATGGAGGGGTCTGAAATTCAAATTGTAGTTGCATTTCTACGGTAAAAGACGGCATTTTTTTAAATTGAGGAAATCCCATTGTCTGATTTTTAAAGAATTTATTTGTATCTTATGGCTGCACATAAGTATTTGAACACCCGAGAAAATCTGTGTTAATATTTGGTACAGAAGCCTTTATTTGCAATTATAGAGGTCAAACATTTCCTTTACTTCCTGACCATGTTTGCACACACTACAACAGGGATTTTGGCCCACTCCTCCACACAGATCTTCTCTAGATCTGGTTCAGGGCTGTCGCTAAGCAAGACGTAGTTTCAGCTCCCTCCAAAGATTTTCTATTGGATTTAGGTCTGGAGACTGGCTAGGCCACTCCAGAACCTTGATATGCTTCTTAGGGAGCCACTCCTTGGTTATCCTGGCTGTGTGCTTTGGGTCACTGTTGTGTTGGAAGACCCAGCCACGACCCATCTTCAATGCTCTGACTGAGGGAAGGAGGTTGTTGCACAAAAACTCACTATACATGGCCCCATTCATCCTCTCCTTAATACAGGGCAGTCGTCCTGTCCCCTTCACAGAAAAGCACCTCTAAAGCATGATGTTTCCACCCCCATGCTTCAAAGTAGGGATGGTGTTCTTGGGATGTCATCCTTCTTTTTCCTTCAAACACGGCGAGTGAAGTTTAGACCAAAAAGTTCTATTTTGGTCTCACCTGACCACAGGACTTTCTCCCATGCCTCCTCTGGATCATCCAGATGGTCACTGGCAAACTTCAGACTGGCCTGGACATGTGCCGGCTTAAGCAGTCGAACCTTCTGTGCAATGCATGATTTTAAACCACGACGGCGTAGTGTTTTACCTACAGTAACCTTTACAACTTTGGTCCCACCTCTTCATGTCATTGACCAGCTCCTCCCGTGTAGTTCTGGGCTGATTCCTCACCTTTTTTATCATCAGTGATACCCCACCAGGTGAGATCTTGCATGGAGCCCCAGTCTGAGGGAGACTGACAGTCATCTTTATGCCTCTTCCATTTTCTAGAAATTACTCCAACAGTTGATCTATTTTCACCAAGCTACTTGGCAATTGCCCCGTAGCCCTTTCCAGCCTTGTGGAGGTCTACAATTCTGCCTCTGGTGTCGTCTGACTGCCCTTTGGTCTTGCCCATGGTGGTAGTTGGAGTCTGACTGACTGTGGTGTGGACAAGTGTCTTTAACAACCTCAGTCAGGTTCTACTAATTTAGATTAATAAGTGGAGTAGAGGTGGACTTTTTAAAGCCAGAGTAACAGGTCTTTGAGAGCCAAAACTCTTGCTGATTGCCAGGTGTTCAAATAATTCTGTGCAGCAATAAAATGCAAGTAAATTCTTTTAAAATCAGACAATGTGATTTCCTGAATATAAAAAAAATCATTTCTCTCATAGTGGAAATGCACCTACAATGTGAATTTCAGACCCCTCCATAATTTCTAAGTGGGAGAACTTGCAAAATCACAGGGTGCTCAAATTCTTATGTTCCTCACTGTATATTCTTCTGCATTCTACAGCCTTTTTCCTAGCTCTTTTCTGTGGGAATAAAGTCCCTGAACCCCAGTGAGCTGAATTCAGAATAGACAGTTATAAATGCCATTTTGAATCTGGCTTATTTCCAACACCTACACACAACGATATGTGGAGTGTACAAACACGAGCAACAGATGGTTGTGGTCCTCGTAGGCCTGTTTTCACTGACATGCCTGAATAAAGATTTAATAGGCATATTTATGAATCATATGTAGGATAACAGTGAGGAGCTAAACAACCTGTTCTGTTTCTATTAAGTTAATTTGTCGGGGAAAGAAAGTTTTCAAAGAGCAAACAACAGAAAGACAACTAGGCTGATTTGCAACCAGCCATCTGTTGAGTTTATTTTAATGTAAACTCTACAGCATGCTCAAAGCTAAACAATAGGTCAAGGATGCTATGTGCTCTTCTGTTTGTGAGAAATCTGTTGATTTTCACATATCTATGATAGTTCTAATCCTCATCACCAACTTTGATCTCCATTTTTTCTCTCTGGTCGCCTCATCCAGGACTACGACCTGAGCCAGCTGCAGCAGCCGGAGTCTCTGGACCATATCATCAACAAGCCAACGGGGGTGCGCCGTGTCGACGAGAGGCCCGTGATTGCTGAGTCGCAGTACCCTGTCAGACCCAGTGTTCCCCACCCAGGGGACATAGGAGACTTCATAAATGATGTAGGTTCTCCCAAAGTCCGCTTTGAAAATCATTTATGCCTGTTGTTGCATTGTTTCCATGGCTTAATAAGTATCTAGTAGACACTCAAGTTTTTACGGTGGAAACGTGTTTGCACAGTTAAAAATAATTATGTCATCACAGTATTTTATTGCAAGAATAAACATTATTTTCCTTTTGTTGTGAGAATTATCTTTCTGGTAGTAATGTTTGGCTGTCTCTCAATCAGCCTTCAGCCTATGAAGGATCATTAAAAGCCTTCCCGATGGGTGAGCCAAATAAATACAGTTTATTACACTCTGTACCCTGAATCTGCTTTCCCAGCTGAAAAATCAGCTCCTCCATAATGCTATTTGGAAGTTAAGTCAAGTGTATTTGTATAGCACATTTCAGCAACAAGTCAATTCAAAGTGCTTTACATGAGAAAAACAGAACACAATGAACAAACTAAAACAATACATTACATTGTGGTGGCAAAATAAAAAGAAGTAATGAAAAGTTGTAATTCAGACTAGAATTAATCTGTGTTGCAGTTATTATTAATCAAAAGCAACTATAAACAAATGAGTTTGCATGCCTTGATTTAAAGGAACTCAGTGTTTCAGCAGTTTTGCTGTTTTCTGGAAGTTTGTTCCAGATTAGAGAAGCATAAAAACTGAATGTTGCTTCTCATTGTTTGGTTGTGATTGGGGTGGATACAGAGTAGACTTGAACCAGAGAACCTGAGTGGTCTGGAAGGTTGATACACTGAGAACAGATCCTTAATGTATTTTTGTGCTAAGTCATTCAGTGATTTATAAACTAATGACAGGAAACACTTGTCCTGTTTTCACCGCAAAAACTCTTCCAGGACTTGTTTCAAAGCCAGAAAAGATTTCTATTCTGGGTTCTTATGTTTCCAGGTCTGGACTGTTATGGAAAAAGAAAATTGAAAAAAAAGGGAAAATTTTTGTATTTTCCTTCCTTCCTTCCTTCCTTCCTTCCTTCCTTCCTTCCTTCCTTCCTTCCTTCCTTCCTTCCTTCCTTCCTTATGTACGAACCCTAGGGACAGAAAAGCCTGAATGCATCTGAAGGAATCATAAGCACCTTCAAAAATCCCTTGAAAGTGCCATCTCCATGTCTTCTTTGAAAGCACCTATGTAGAAAGGAGGGTTGAAGTCAACCCGCCTCTGTTACGGCTCTGACTCGAGGAAGTCACAGGCCCACATCGACTGACTTGTATTGGGTCAAGTTGGTTTTGTTTAAAAACACAAACAAGACCCAGAATGAATTGCCAAAGAGTTTGAAGATTAGATATATGTTTCAAATTTTGAGTATTTTCTCAGGCAACAACCGGACCACTACACCCAATTTTTCAACCATTATTGTTTTGGAAAAACATAGCATGGGGTGACACCCCCGCGATGGTATAGATAATGGAAAAACGGATGGATGGATGGCATTGGGGGGGATTTGGACACACATTTTATGTGCAGTGTTGACATCAATGCTGCTAGACACTTCAGTCTGCTGGATACATTTTAGAAAGGTCCCAGTTGTGCGAGATGTTGCTGTCTCCACTCATTTTAGTGGGGTGTTGGTGGAAATGGAAATAAAAAAGGCTATGGTTTCTGAAACATTGGCATATATGCTTCTGTATGGGTCAACAGCATACTGCAATTCAGCAATCATCTTCGATATTGTTGTTGTCTTGGAATTGCAGTTGTTGTAGAAATTGTTCCATCATGAATCCTCCTGAGTCAGCTGTTTCCTGAACTAAAAACACAGACTCTCCACTTTTTATTCACTGCAGAAATGATTGCCCTGAACCTAGTTTAGCTTTGATACAGGTCTGAACTCACTCAAACAATTTCCGTCTTCTTTCTTTCTGCCTTCAGGGCCTGAGGGCAGCTGACAATGACCCCACTGCCCCTCCTTACGACTCCCTGCTGGTGTTCGACTACGAGGGTAGCGGTTCGACTGCCGGCTCTGTCAGCTCACTCAACTCCACCAGCTCAGGAGATCAGGACTACGACTACCTCAACGACTGGGGCCCACGCTTCAAGAAGCTGGCAGATCTCTACGGGGGAGGAGAGGACGACTGAGAGCGGGGCACGGGCGGTTTGGGGCCGGGGGGCTGTGGCAGGGGTCAGGAGGGGTCGGAAAGGTTGAAAGGATGCACAGGCATCGCTTGACAACATGAAGAGACAGTGAAAGAGACCTGAGAGGAACGGACCCTTTCCACTGGCTGCAGTAGTTGGCCGAGCCCGCAGGCGTGAACTCTGCTGCAATGCAACTGTATTCTGGCTTTATGGTTTTAGTGCCGAGTTTGTAGTGTGACATTTTGAGTTGTTTCTCTTATTTCTGTTCTCTCGCCGCGCTGGACCTGGATTTCTCTGGGGACAAATCAAGGCGGCCTCGAGAAACACCAGTAGTGAATTTGTGCTTTGATTGATTGTTAAAACAAAACTTTCTCCTGCTTTAGTCTCACACTGAAGAGAATGTTTTTATTTGGGAGGGTGGGGGAGGGGCGCTCACTGACTCTCTCTTTAACTCTGTCAACTTGAATTTCCTTAGAACAGAAGCACTGTCATTTTATAAAGTGCCTTTTGTGGTGTGTTTTTGTATCAGACTCCTGCTATCTCAGGATTGGTTGCTGTTCGTGCAGTACAACGAGGGAAGCGCGCTCTGTCGTTTTCCCCGTCGCCCCTCCTGAGCTCCTCAGACCAGCCCTGTTCGTCTCGTTTCTCCTCGCCCATTCGCAGACATGCAAACAGCCCCAGCAGCCTGTCCCAGGAGGGGAGGACGCAACCCAGTGCACACTATCGGACATCATAACCCATTGAATTAAAGAGCTGTTGAAGGAGGGCTGAACCAACACTTCACCGAAAGCCCGCTCAGTCCACTAGCATCCCCTGTCAACACAGCAACATTTTTATACACGTTGGGGTTTTATAATTTATTGGAGAATGCTTGCCTTTCTTCTGTGGACTCATGAGGTCCAGGAGCCTTTGTGTTGAGACGCTTGCCTGCCCCTTGTATGGTTTTGTGTTGCTAACTCCACGGTGTAAAGTTTAACGTAGGCATGACTCGATTAGTCCAACTGACATGAGGGGAACTCAAATTACTCCGAACGAAGACGCCTGAGGAAGATTCTTTTGGTCGCCTTGAACATTCCTGTTTATTCCTGTTTTTTTTTAGGCCAACAAAACTATTAAAAGGTGCATGTTTTTTTTGTTTTTTTTTTGTTTGCTTTTTTTCTTTAAATGTTTTACTCAAAGCACTTGTTACTCTGTGGTGAGAATGTGAAAATAGTCAGCAGAAACTATATGAATATACTCTGTATAAAGACACTGAGAAAATAAAAAAAAAATACTGTAAAATACATATTTTTCAAGTATCAATGACATACAGCAGGGAAAATAAGTATTGACACGTCATCATTTTGTCGGTAAATCAATTTATAACGGGTCTATGACATAAAATTAATTCCAGATGTTAAGTGTCCAAACAATCTAAAAACATACAAAGAAATCAAAACGTATTTCAGTTTTTACACAGTGTCTGTATCCTCGGTAACAACTCAAATGTTTATATCAGCTGGCTTAGTCCTTTTTGGGGACCTACAAAAAGGTTTCTTATTACCATGGTATCACACAAGAAGCATCTCCTGATGGGTGAAAGCAAAGAGCTCTATAGAGATCTTCACAACGTCTTTGTCGTAAATATACCAACTGGTTTTGTTACAGACTTATTTCTGAGATTATAAATGTTTTATTTTCCAAAAGTGACAGTAAAAACCAGGTCCTCCTCAAGATTTCAAGACATTGGCGTAAAAAGGTAACCGGAAGAGTTATCTAACCAGCCGAGCACCACTCGAAAATACCTTCAAAAACAGTTGAAGTGTTTACGACGAAAAATGATAGGTAATGGATTTAAATACAATGGCCTCTATATACATGCACCTCACAGGACTCCACTGCAGAAGAAGAAAAATCATGTTCAAGCTCTTTTTAAGTGTGATGCAGAACATAAGCTAGTCAGACCAAAATCAAAATCTTTGGATGCCACTATGACAACATGTTTGGAGGAAGAATGGCACTGGACTTCGCACCGAGAGAACCACAACCAACAATGACGTTTTGAGGTGGAAACATCATGGTATGAGGCTGTCTTTCAGCATATGATCCAAAACACACAGCCAATTCACTTATTTTGTTAACTTCTTTATTTTGATTTCCTTATATGTGTGGATTACTTGAGATACTCTTCATGCCAATAGACTGAGAAGAAAGTCAACAATACTTAGATTCCCTGCTGTAAAGGTTGCTGCTCTCCCTCTCGGGCTCCTCAGTGGGCTTTGGTGACCCGTTCATTTGTAAAAATGTGGATCTTCTGTTAAAACACAATTTTTTTCCAAGATGCTTGCTTTTAAATTTTCTGCTTCAGTTCTGCTAACTTTTTTCATTTCACATCTTTTCTATATGAAACATGCCCTATCGTCTGCCTCTGACAGACGCACTCCCTCGGTTGGCTTCTTGCCTTGGGACGACTCATTAGCCATGCCTGCTGATATTATATTATTCAAGGTACTGGAGTTCCTTTATTTATTCATCTCGATACTGGATGTGTGCTTCAGGAAATAAACAACACATGTTTTGAAAATGTGCCATCTTTTTTTTTTTTTTTTTTTTTATATTCCCTTCACGCATCACCTTCAGGGTGGATGCTAAATTATGTATAATGGCCTTGTTTATTCAACACTGGTCATTTCTAATAGAGTGTTGCTCAAAGCTTTGAATTCCTTTGAGCCCATATGATCATGTTTTCATACTTTTTTTTTTATCCCCCTCCTCTTGCAGCACCGGCAACCTTATTGGCACCTCTGGTAAAGATGTGGAAAATTAATCTTTTATGATAGCAGCATAATCTCACACTAAAATAAGAAAAATCCAAACTTCAATATGGTCTACATATTATCAGTGGGGCAAGAAAAGTATAGTGCTTAGATTACTGTTAGATTACTGCTTAGTGATTACTGTTTGTGTCACCAGAAAACATTGAAAACTGTCCAATTTAAAGATGAGGGGAACAGATATTTTATATCACAATTCACCAATTAATTCCAAACACTCTCATCAGGGAGCTGCTTCGATGTTCAGCCAAGGTGGATGGCCATGCACTTTAACAAGGTTCCTTGGCCCTTTCAAAGAGAAACATGCCCAAAGCATTACACATCCTCCATCATTATTATTGGTGGCCTTGAAAGCGCTTTTCCACACAGCTATTCTTTGTTTCTTGCCAGACCCACCTGCAGAGTTTAGTTGATGGAAAGATCAACCATGATCTCAAGGACATTTGTTCTCTTTTGTAGATTTTATTGCGGAGTTCTGTGCTATTTTGAGTTTGTTATTTTTCAGTACATGTCGGTGTTTAGCTGTTGTGAGTTTTGTTACTAGTTGTTTAGGTCTCTGTATTTGACTTGTTTTGGTTAGATATTGTTCTCTGTCGATTTCTGTCAACACCCTCCTTCCGTTGCCAGCGATCCCACCCCAGCTCTCATGCACCGGTGTGATCACACTTGCCTGTTCCTTACCCCAGTAATCACTCCTCCTCAGTATTTATTCACCTGGTTATTTTTAGTCATTTTTGAGATTCCTCTATACACCCTGAACTTCTCACCATTTCTTTTCCCACCTTGTTTTTTGCTTTCTCGTCAAACACAAATTTATAAGGCCTTTTTTGGGCTTTCAAAACTTTAGTAAGTTTTCCTTTTGGTTTATTAATTAAATTTCACATTATATTATCTTGGCTGCCACTTGACTGAATTTTAGTCTTCAACTACGACAACTCATGCCACTATATTGCCATATTTCTACCCCATTTCAGAAGAATGTAATTTATTACTTTTAAGATGTTCAGAAGAGACTCGCATCAACCCAAAAAGTAAAGTATAAATCCCTCCTCTCACATTTATGCATACCTCCCTTGCATTGCAAGGACAGGAAGAAATGTTGCACTAAGTAGACTATGCTCAAACTTTCTTTCCATTTGGCCACAGAGTATTGTATAACTACATGGTAATCTGCAACATGAGTGGCACATATCTCACAAGCCATTTGTGCTGCACATACACATCTCGGCTTCAAAATTTTCACAGCTGCTACTGAAATATTGCATCAAAAACCACAGGTTTTAATCTCATGCAACACTATCCGTTGTAACAATGAAGATTCCCTCACCTCACGATGCTTAATACCGGAAGTGAAACTGACAGTATGACCTATTCTCGGACTAATTCGGCAGAAAATGGACCTCTCATTGGTAGATATTCAGTTGATACTTAAGTATAATAATAATAATAATACAACTAGATTAACTGTGATCTCCTGATGCAGTTGAACACTGAATTTTACAACCTTCATACCAATACACATGCACTATTCTAAGCATTTATTTTATTTATTTATTTATTTTATATTATGCAGCAGATGCTGAGGTGCACACTGTACCTCACCAACTTTCTGCAGTCAGTAGCTACAGAGCTCCAAAGTTCATGCTAGCCTAGTGAAAGGGTCTCTTAATGCTTTGGCATTTTGGACAGTCTTATGCTCCCAATTTTGTGGGAACAGTTTGGGGATGGCCCCTTCCTGTTTCAACATGACTGCACACCAAAGCGCAAATCAGGTCCATAGTCATGTATGAGCGAGTTTGGAGTGTAATAACTTTACTGGCTTACTTTTAACCCTGACCTCTAACCAAAGGTGGGTAGAGTAGCCAAGAATTGTACTCAAGTAAAAGTAGCACTATTTTTACTCAACTAAAAGTACAAAGTAGTCATTCAAAACAATACTCAAGTAAGAGTAAAAAGGTATTTGGTAAAAAGGCCACTCAAGTATTGAGTACTTGATTATTTGTTCTGAGATCATAGCACGTGATTTAATATTCAGAAATTAAGCAATTTGACAAAATGTAAAGGTATGTGCAAATTCTAAAGACTACAAGAAATAGAAATGCACAACATAATTGTAAAATTACATATTTGACTAGAGGAGACATTTTTCCAAATCTGTTTTTTTTTTAAGTAAAACGAATGAAACCAATACTTACAGTTACTTACAAAAAATTACTCAAGCAAATGTAAATGAGTAAATGTAACTAGTTACTACCCACATCTGCCTCTACCTGACAGAACACATTTTCCATAAGCTAGAGTGGTGACTGGGAGTCAGGTCTTCTTGTCCAACACAATTGCACTCGTGGAAGAATGCACAAAAGTTACTATAAACATGCTCCAAAAATTCCCTGAAACCTTTAAGCTCGTAAGGCTGCAGAGGGTGGGACTTCATCATATTTAACCGTATGGCTCAAGAATGTGATCTCATTAAAGTTCATAATGTGCAAGAAGGCAGATGAGTAATCATTTTTGGGCATTTTACTGTACCGTAAAGAGTAAAGTTGTTCATGTTTAGGCCAATGCAACACACTTTTTTCAATATTCTAACATACAGTGAGGAACATAAGTATTTGAGCACCCTGCGATTTTGCAAGAGCTCCCACTTAGAAATTATGGAGGGGTCGAAAATTCACATTGTAGTTGCATTTCTACGGTAAAAGACAGCATTTTTTTTCCCATTCAGGAAATCACATTGTCTGATTTTAAAGAATTTACTTGTATTTTATTGCTGCACATAAGTATTTGAACACCTGGCAATCAGCAAGATTTCTGGCTCTCAAAGACCTGTTACTCTGGCTTTAAAAAGTCCACCTCTACTCCACTTATTAATCTAAATTAGTAGAACCTGACTGAGGTTGTTAAAGACACTTGTCCACCCCACAGTCAGTCAGACTCCAACTACCACCATGGGCAAGACCAAAGAGCTGTCAAAAGACACCAGAGACAAAATTGTAGACCTCCACAAGGCTGGAAAGGGCTACAGGGCAATTGCCAAGAAGCTTGGTGAAAATAGATAAACTGTTGGAGCAATTGTTAGAAAATGGAAGAGGCAAAAAGATGACTGTCAGTCTCCCTCAGACTGGGGCTCCATGCAAGATCTCACCTCGCGGGGTATCACTGATGATAAGAAACTACACAGGAGGAGCTGGTCAATGACATGAAGAGGTGGGACCAAAGTTTCAAAGGTTACTGTAGGTAGAACACTACGCCGTCGTGGTTTAAAATCATGCATTGCACAGAAGGTTCCCCTGCTCAAGTCATCACATGTCCAGGTCCGTCTGAAGTTTGCCAATGACCATCTGGATGATCCAGAGGAGGCATGGGAGAAAGTCCTGTGGTCAGATGAGACCAAAATAGAACTTTTTGGTCTAAACTTCACTCGCCGTGTTTGGAGGAAAAAGAAGGATGACATCCCAAGAACACCATCCCTACTTTGAAGCATGGGGGTGGAAACATCATGCTTTAGAGGTGCTTTTCTGTGAAGGGGACAGGACGACTGCCCTGTATTAAGGAGAGGATGAATGGGGCCATGTATAGTGAGTTTTTGAGCAACAACCTCCTTCCCTCAGTCAGAGCATTGAAGATGGGTCGTGGCTGGGTCTTCCAACACAACAGTGACCCAAAGCACACAGCCAGGATAACCAAGGAGTGGCTCCCTAAGAAGCATATCAAGGTTCTGGAGTGGCCTAGCCAGTCTCCAGACCTAAATCCAATAGAGAATCTTTGGAGGGAGCTGAAACTCCGTGTTGCTCAGCGACAGCCCCGAAACCTCACAGATCTAGAGAAGATCTGTGTGGAGGAGTGTGTCAAAATCCCTGTTGTAGTGTGTGCAAACCTGGTCAGGAACTAAAGGACACGTTTGACCTCTGTAACTGCAAACAAAGGCTTCTGTACCAAATATTAACACAGATTTTCTCAGGTGCACAAACACCTATGTTCCTCACTGTATGTGCAGTGGCTTTGAGAAGTATTAAAATCCCTTAACTTCAACATGTTCAACATAACATACAAAGGTTTATGATTAGGATGGGGACTAATATTGATATGGGTTTTTTTCACAAATAAAACTTCTATTCAGCACCCTTTACTGAGAATTTTTTTAGAGAACATTAATGAACAATCAACATCATGAAGACCAGGAAACACAGCAGAAGTCCCAGTTGTCGTTTGCCAAAAGGCCGTGATGACAAAGCAAACATGTAGAAGAAGAGACTCTGATCACATGTAACCAAAGTTGAGCTTTTGACCCGCATGCAAAATAATAACAATGAACGTCACCCTGGACACGCCATCCTCAACGTAGAAGATGGTGGTGGCAGTACCAGGCTGTGGGGATGCTCTTCTTCAGCAGGTAAAAGTAACAGAGCTACTCCAACATGCTGCCACCTTGAGCGGCGCTATTTCGGAATTTGGGGTTGTGATGTGAGAAAAGGTGGAAAAGTTCAGGCGGTTTGAATACTTTTGCGTCGTAACTGAAACGAAAGCCTTTACAGAAAAACTGTAGACTTTATCTCTGTTTCGCTGGCATGTTGTTAGATATTTTCTTTTCTTTCACTTTTCTTTTATTTCCGAATGTGCTGAGCTTGAAAATAACAATTCTAGATTTTCTAGCAATAAAACACAAATCAATTCTTTAAAAATCTGACAATGTGATTTCCAGAATAAATTTAAAAAATGCTGTCTCTCACAGTGGAAATGCACTTACAATTTAAATTTCAGACCTCTCCATAATTTCTAAGTGGGAGTACTTGCAAAATTGCAGGGTGTTCAAATACTTATATTCCTCACTGTACAGTATAGGAGCCAATGTAACAACAGTTTTAATAAAAAATGTATTTAATAGATTATGCTGCTTTAATAAAAGATTCATTTTCTTTGAAGGTTTTAACACACGCTGAGTTGTAAAACAAATGAAAAGAAATCTTTTGTTGGATAAAAAAAAAATACCAATTTAATAATCTAAAGCCACTATGTGTTTCTCTAATTTGTTTTCTTGTAATATAACTTTCTGTGTGCATATGCACTAGTTGCATCATCGTTTTATTTTCCATTGTTAAATAATGTATTTAGATGTGGAACTGAATGCTCTTAATCTGTGACTCCTTTGTTTGGATGTATCTTAATTTTCTAAGAAAACACATTTTATTGGTGCTTTTACTGCATCGCTGAGAGAGGGCCGGCGGAGCACTGCAGTCATGCGGGTCAGGAAGTGTGTTTGTGTCCATTCCTGTGATTTCAATTAGTCAGCTGAAACGCCCCGAAAAGCCCGCTGGGGACTTAAAGGGATTTAATCCTCTCCGGCTGTGTGTCTATCAATTAGCCACACCATTAATCCCCACGGCGTAATCTCATTAGATAGAGCGCCTTTAATGAGACACCCGGAGAGAAGGCAGGAGAGGAAGGCAGGAGGACGGAGAGAGGGAGAAAAACGAGGCTGCGGCGGGATGCAGGTACGCCGTGTGGAGAGGTGATTAGTGGGACGGGGGAGAGGGTCAACAGAGGAAGGGAGGAACCGAGCACAGCAGGAGCAATGCATAACATTTAGATAGTGCTTTGGAGAAAAGGCTCACGTAGAGGAATGAAACAGAGAGATATTTCTCTGTCCGCTGTGGGCAGAAATTAGAGACCTGAAAAATGAAAAGGGTAAAAAAAAAAAAAGAAGAGAGATGTGAACAGGACTGAAGAAAAAAAACTGGAGTTCGTAATGAGAGGTGGTTTAATTCCCTGAGTGTCCGGCTAATGACTAATAAACCTCAGTTAACCTTCATGGTTGTAAAATAATGAACTCTTCTGCAGGATTGTGGACCTGTGTTAATAAGAGAGCCATCAGTGGAGGTGGGATCCGCTGCTCTGAAATCATAATCAAACCGGGAAGAAGTCATCTCAGTCACAAGCTGTCAGCAGAAAAGAATATTAAGTTCAAGGACGGGCTCTTTGATGGGCTTAGGTGAAATTTCCTTTCCTCTTGGCAGAGAGGAAACTCCAGTTTCCCTTCCCTATTTTTGAGAAAAGAGCTTTGCTGCTGGCTCGCAGCCAGCACTTTGTGTGTTTTAAATAAAGTTCTCTTCATCAGATATGTCCTAGCCTGCCCCCCCATTTCCTCTCCAAACTGCTCCTGACTCCCCTGGGCTGATCCAGGGAACAGTTCAATTTAAAAAACACCACGGTTGTGATGTTGGCTGGGACGCTGGCTGCGTGATCAACTGTTGGTGGTTTTAGTGTTTATGTTGTTATTCCACAGAAGAGCAGGCCTGGACAGACAGGCTCTTCCGGCTGTTTCTTTTTTTCTGCTGACACCGCTTTCAGCCTTCTGCTATTTCAGGAGTCTGTCTACAATGAGATCAAAGCACCAGAATGGATTTCATGTTCCTCCTGGAGAAAATATCTGCTGCCTGACAAATAGTTATTTATGATGTGGATACCTGATGCAGTGGAGATAATCTGCTCCCAAAACATCCGTTAGGCTATCGAAACTACTTTTCCACATTTTCTCACATTTAAACTGCACAGTTCAATGTATTTTACTGGGATTTTAGACGACAAGTGGTGCATACTTTTAAGGTGGAAGGAAAATGATACACAGTTTTTAGTTTTATTACTTATTTATTACTTTATTGCTTGTTATTTTTATTATTATAAAAAAGAGCCTTCAGGGAGAGAGACAGGGAATTATTGAGGAGTATACAGAAGCAACTTAAGGTCAAGATCAGAGACAGCAAGGAAGGAAGAAGTTGGAGAACAAACTACAGAGGAACAATACCAGAGATGTCTGGTCAGGAATGAAAAAGATCACAGGCTTTAAGCACAGGAAGGATTGGATAGATGGAAGTCTGGACAGAGCCAATGAACTGAACACATTCTTCAACAGGTTCAGTTCAGGAACTAGCTCAGCATCCTCCTCTCCTGTTCCCAGCCAAACAGACATCCCACTCTCCTCTGATCATAAGGCTTTCCTGTTACACCTCGGATGTTTTATCCTTCACCTCAGCCATGGACTCTTCTAATTCCACAAGTTTGACTTCAACCAAGTCAGGAAATGCTGCTACCCCCTTTGCCTCCCCCTCCCACTTGTCTGTCTCCAAAAGTCAGGTGAAGAGGCAGCTGGAGAAACTGAACCGGAACAAGGCTGCAGGTCCAGATGGTGTCAGCCCCAGAGTCCTGAAGGCCTGTGCAGAGCAGCTCTCTGGGATTCTGCAGCACATCTTCAACCTTAGCCTAACTCAGGAGAAGGTTCCAGTGTTGTGGAAGACATCCTGCCTTGTTCCAGTACTAAAGAGAACTCACCCATCAGTCATCAATGACTATAGACCTGTTGCCCTGACATCCCACATCATGAAGGTCCTGGAGAGACTCCTGTTGGCCCACCTGAATAAGCAATCAAGAACGTGTCAGGACCCGCTGCAATTTGCTTATCGCTGTGGAGTTGGAGTTGAAGATGCCATCATCCACCTACTTCAACCAACCCACTGTCATCTGGACAAAGCAGGCAGCACTGTGAGGATCATGTTCTTTGATTTATCCAGTGCATTTAACACAAATCTGCCTGATTTGCTTTGTCAGAAACTCCTGAAGACAAAGGTGGAGCCCTCAACAATCGCCTGGATCAATGACTACCTGACAAACAGACCACAATTTGTGAGACTGAAGAATTGTGTGTCAAACCAGGTGGTCAGCAGCACAGGAGCACCACAGGGGACCGTACTCTCACCATTCCATTTCACTCTGTACACCTCAGACTTCCAGTACAAATCAGAGACCTGTCATCTGCAGAAATACTCAGATGACTCTGCAATTGTCGGGTGTATCAGAGATGGACAAGAAGCTGGTGGACCGCTTTGTGATATGGTGTGGAATCAATCGTGTCACTTTGATTGTGAACAAAACAAAGGAGATGATTGTAGATATCAGAAGAAACAGAGTTAAGTCAAACATTGTTTCCATCATGGGAGAAGAAGTGGAGGTGGTTGAGGAGTATAAATACCTCAGAGTTCACCTTGACAACAGACTGGACTGGAGGCGCAACAGTGAAGCCGTCTACAAGAAGGGACAGAGCAGACTGTACTTCTTGAGGATGCTTAGGTCCTTCAAGGTTTGCAGCAAGATGCTGCAGATCTTCTACAAGATTGTTGTGGAGAGTGTAATCTCTTCAGCCCTCATCTGTTGGGGTAGCAGCATCAGAGCCAGAGATTTAAAAAAGGCTAAACAACCTGATAAAGAAGGCTGGTTCTGTTCTTGGGACAACTGTGGAATATCTGGAGATGATGATGCAATGAAGGATTCTTCATAAAATCAAAAAACTATTGACAACCCTGAGCATCCTCTTCATGAGACAGTCATACAACAACAGAGCGTCTTCAGTCGGAGGCTTCTTCAGTTTCGCTGCAATACAGACCGCTACAGGAAATCCTTCCTGCCCACAGCCATCATCATCTACAACAACTCCTTAAAGAATTAATTATATGAGCTATACCAACACTTAATTTCCCTCTGGGATCAATAAAGTATTTTTGATTTTGAATTACAAATTAAAAAACTCCACCAAGCATTTTCATTTAGCCCCCTTTACTCCGATATCCCTAAATAAAACCCTGTTCACAAGTCCCTTGATTAGTAAACATTCCAAAAGGCCCCCATAGGTTTGCTAGAGAACATTAGAGAACAAACACCATGAAGACCAACACAGCAGACAGGTCAGGGAGAAAGTTCTGGACACAATTAAAGCAGGGATGGGTAATAAGACAATATCTCAAGCTTTGGATTGGTGATGAAGAACTGTTCAGGCAGTCATCAGAAAATGGAAAAAGTGCAGCACAACTGTAAAGTTACCAACACAGGGCAGTCCATTTTAAACTGAGGGAAGCAGAGCACTCATGATTACAGAGATCCACAGCCCACTTGGGAACATCTATCGACACAACTGTTAATTTTGCACTCCTCAAATGTGACCTTTATGGAAGAGTAGCAAGAAGAAAAACATACTATCTCCACTGTGAAATCTGGCGGTGGCGGCATCATGCTTCAGGGAGGCTTTTCTTAAACAGGAACAGGGAAGCTGGTCAGAGGTGAGAGAAAGATGAGCTAAACCTGGGTAATTCTGAAAGCTACAAATGACTGGAGACTGGAGCGGAGTCTTCATAATTACAACGCTGGTAGAGATTACTTTTACCTGTACCATGGGAAATACTATTCTTCGTTTTAAAAACTATATAATCTTTTGCTTCCACTGTGCAGCTAGGTGCAACTTTATGTTGGTCTACAACAGAAAGTCCCAAAAAGACATTCAAGTTTCTACAAGGTAGATCCCTACCCGGAGAAACATTTCACAAATATCCTTTTTAAACGTTTGTGGTGTGTTTTAAAAACAATACTTTTAAATGATCAATAACTTATTGATAATAAGTTATAACAATTGGTCCTATAACAATTGGACTTTAATTGACCTCACAACATAGAGCTCCACAGCAGCAATAGTTTATTGTGCAGAGGTAACCCTCTACAAGGCAAAGCTCCAGGCTCAATACATGTCAGTGAGTCATACATAATTAAACAGTTGATTCGAAATGCTGTACAATAGACTTTATAGCATACTGTTTTTGCATTAAAGATGCATGTAGCCACAATGTCTGCAACATGAAACAAATGCCAACAATATGTACCATTATTTGTACTTTTATTGTGATTTCAACTCATCTGCTGAAGTGAAGAAAGCATCAGAACATCATTATGTTTGGGTGCCATACATAGCTCACAGGTTTGAGCATTCTCATGACTGAAACTATTTGTATTTGTACCATTCCCACTGAGTGGTTAGCGCATTTGTTGCAAAAATCTGAGGTTGTCTCTGAGGACCGTTCTGAGCTGAGTCTGTATGTTCTCCCGGTATGTGTGAGAGGTTTTTGACAGGTCATCCAGTTTTCTCCCACAATCCAAAACAAGCATATTGGGTTAATTTGATATTCTTTTTGTTTTGGACTTTGTGTATAACAGTTTCTACCCTGCCTCTCACCAGGAGACTGTTAAAGATAGGCACCCTCACCCTTTGCAACCATGAACCAAAATAAAGGGGTATAGATAAGGAATGAGAATATGACTACTTGGTCACTCTAGGACACAACATCAGTTTTTTTTTATTCCATATTGAGTGGATCAGTGGACACATGGATCTCATTGTAAATATCAGAATTATATACCTTTTTATGTGTCAGAACTGAATGAAACTGAATGGGATCTGGATGGCATTTATTTTACTTTAAACATATTTTGAAGCATATTTATTGCACCTCTAGAGCACTTTCTGAGAGGACGTTCTTCTATCTAGTGTTTTTTAGCAGTAATACCCAGGCTGCACAGGGACACAGTTGTTAGTACTGTTTACATTTAAGATCCTGGGTTCAAGCTTTTTCTTTGTGTGAGGTTTACATGTTCTCCCTGCCCATTTGAGGGTTTTCCCTGGGTACTCTGGCTTCCTTCTACGCTCCACGAGCCTCCATTCTCATCTGTTGCTCGAGTTTCTCTCTGTCATGATTCTAGGAAGATCAGTGGTCTAATTTGAGTAGCAGGGATCACTAAACTGCAGAGATGTCACATTCAGACAAAAGAGACGAGAGATAGTGACTTAGTATTCACACCTCTTGAATTTATTTTTACAACCACTAAATTTATGGAGCTTAAATGGGATTTTATGTGACCATCCAGCAAGACAGAAAGACCTGACAAGGAGAGGATTAGTGAGAGAAGCAGAGAAGAGGCCCATGGTAACTCTGGAGGAGCTGTAGAGATCCAGAGTTCAAGTGGGAGAATCTTTAACGGGATATAGCTTTTTGTTGTGTATTCCATGAATCTTGTCGTTATGGGAGACTGGAAGAAAGCCATTGTAGGAGAAAACAAAACAAACGTAAAAAAAAACTATAGGAATTTCCATTTGCAGTTGGCCTTAAACAGTGTACGAGAGACAGCAAACGTTTGGAAGAAGGCACTCTGGCCAAATTAGACCAAAGTTCCTATTTTTCATCCCGATAAGCTTTATTATCCCCAAGGGGCAGTGTGTTTTGCAGCCAGAGAAGAAGAAAGGCAAAGAAAAGGACAAACACAACTGACAGAAATACAAAAATAACCACAACATTCATGATGCAAACAATAGGCTACTACAGTGTGTATCTAGGGGCTAAATAGGAATGCTCCCACAGTTTTTAGACTTTCATTTGTAAAGAATTCTGAAAACCACGTATAATTTTTCATCCACTTCACAATTATGCACAATGTTGTGTTTGGGCTATTGTATAAAATTTAATTGAAGCTTGGAATTGTTATACTATAAAATGTGAAAAAGTCTAAGGGTGTGAATGCGTTTACAAGCCATTGTACATGTAATGTATTGAGCCGGAATTATGAAGAATAGAAAGCCGCAGAACATAGTAAGTTTAGTCTGCTGGGTGCAAAGGACATTTTGGTGTTTGACCTGCATCGTCCAACAGATGACTTTGTAAGAGGAGACGTTGTCGTCCTTTGGGCCGACACTGTGTGCTGCTTGGCCTGAATCAGCTCCATTAAAGAGGCCAACAGGCTATTAACCCCAGCATCAATACCTCACAGGTTCAGCGACGCTTCCGAACCCATTTCAGCAGCCGGTCATAAACACCGGCCTTATTATAGCATCTCCGGGCCAAAGCAGTGTGCTCCGGTCAGCCTCATAACAAAAGAGTCCTGAAGCCAACATTAACCCGCGTGGGACAGAGGCCAGAAACGAACAAGAGATGGCGTCGAGAGGATGCAGGAGCTAATGAACTGTTGCTACGTTTTATATTTCAGGGCTTAATTCTTGTTGGTGGGCTCCAAATGTTTTCATTCAATTTTGTTAGGGAATAAAAGTGGTTCCGGGCTGCTGGATTTGTGCATTCTAATGGAAGATAAAGTGCACCGACTGAATCACATTGTGCCACATCAGTTCACCTCAATCATATCCCCCAGTCCCTTCAAGCAGAGTTTTATTCATAAGCCCCAAGCTTAATCAACATTAGGCAAGGAGGTGTTAAAAGAACTAAAACAATTTAGCGACTACCAATGCATTTGTCTCACATCAGGAATACAATGGGACTGCAAATGGGATTTTTAATTCACTGGGTGCAAAGATAACATCACAATAAAATATTATCTGAATTTTAGTATTTATAAAGCTGTGGGGATCTTACGCTAATCAGAGTTAAAGTACAAACTGCAACGAGCTTCTCTGTGAGAGTAAACCAAGAAAGATTGTTTTAGATTAGAGACTTACCATGGAAGTGCAGCAGAAACGCCCTACCGAGAAGAGCTATCATATCAGTCAAATCTCATCTCTGAATCTGACAAAAGTGACAACTGACGCATGTGAGCACACACACTCATGTGGACACATTTGAACTTGCATGAGACTCATTAATGATCTCACCCTGGGGTGAAAGCAGCACTGAATGTGAGACGTTAATAAAAGCCTTTTGTAATAAATGTCACGGGGGTTGTGATGTCACTCGTTTCCTCTTCCCTCTGGCAAGCTTACGGTGTTTACCCAACACCCTCAGGTGCTGCGACTGAGGCGTCGCTAGGCAACCGCACCATCTCTGGCGCTGCTCTGCCTCTGGCACTCAAGTGGGAGCTTATGTGGAATTAACTCGGAAAGAGCAGCAGGGCTGAGGAGTGGAAGGGAGGATTACCAGGAAAAATATTGGATTGGGCCGAGACACAAGGGCCGAGGCCTTACCTGTGTCCCCACTGCCATCGAACATAGACACCATGAGAGGCTGTCAGGGCTCAGTGAGGATGCTCCCACAACAGAGCCTGGTTTGGCTTTCTTCCAAGCGGCAGGGTCCTCTTTGATTATTTACAACATAGACGATATAGGATCACCAAGCAGAATGGCTGCTTAATGACTAGAGGAAAACATAAGTGTTGAATGGCGAATGCTATTATGACCTAATGTTTAAAAGGTTCTGTCAGCAACAGATGACCCTTGTAAAGGGAATGAAATATTGCCATCTAGTGGCCATTGGATATACTCTCCTGAAAGAAAAGAAAAGTTGCTTCTCTGACAGTTCCAGTGTTGTGCAAAAAAGGCATACCCCATGATCTTTCCCATATACCATTGGGTAACACAAATGTTATTATATTTTATGTTTTGAATCAGAAGATTTTTTACTTTTCAGGTAAATAATCACGAGACCCACAGCTCAGCTGGGAGAATCTGTTGACATGATCATGATTACTTTTGTGCTCAGATAAACTGGAAAATATGGAAGCGTGGCAAGAAGAAAGCCAGTTGAAAGAAAGACATTAATACTCCAGACTGCAGCTCTCAGAAAGAAAATGCTCTGGTCGGATGTGACGTACATTTAACACATTTTGACCCAGAAGCACAACACCACACGTCAACCTTAACACACATCCTCCCCACCGGGAAACATGGTGGTGGCAGCATTGTGCTGTGGGGATGCTTTTCCTAAGTGGGGACAAGAAAGATGGTCGGAGTTGAAGGAAGGAAGGAGGAAGCTACATAGGGAGTAATCCTGGTGGCAAACCTGTGAAGAAGATTGATGGGAAGCTTTTCCTTTTGATGTGATTGATGAAAGTATATTAATGCGTTAGAACGGTCCAGTCAAAGTCAGCATCTAAATCCAGTTGAGAATCTGAGGAAAAACTTGAAAATGTATGTTTTTAAATGTGCAAAGGTGGAAGAGATATGTCAGAAAGACTTCGTTATTGTCAACTCAGGGGGGTATTTTTTCATTGTAAAAAGATTAAGAAATAACCAAAAACACTGAATCTTTGTTCCATTTCACAATTGACAGCAATGGACTGGCGCCCTGTCCAAGGTGTACCCCGCATCTCGCTCGATCACTACTGGAGATGGGCGCCAGCTCCCCCCCTTCAATCCTCCTGTTGGCTGTGTAGCGTTCCTTTTTAATGGACAGCACAGACACAAAAGCTGCTCCCAATCATTGAACCATCAGGCTGCTTTCCCAGTGGAAGAATGGGCCTAATCATTTCCAGCAAATGGTTTATTATGGCCAATGTTAGCAGCTGATGTGACAGCTGTTGCCAATGCACTGTGCAGGGGCTGATAATGGGAGAAGACTTAAACAAGACGACTCAACAAAGAGTCGGACGGACTGGTAGCAGTGTGCGATTTCATTCTGAGCAGAGGGATTGTGCTATGCTTCACACACCCAGGGGACGCGTGCAGTGTACCACAGGTGGCTTTACAGATGTTAGCGGTTTAGGTCGATGTGGTCGAAATGTGCAAACAGGCAGAAAAGCTTCAATTCAGTTCCTTTATGTAGAAAGCCTCAAAATCCTTAGAGAAACAACCCTCATTTAGATGCCGCCCCCTGGTGGAGGAAAACAAAAACACGTCAATGGAGAACAGATTAATGTAATATTTTTTATTCAAATTTTTCAATAGAGAAATTTAGATTTTCTTGAAGCAGTATGCGTAAATTGTCAATTCTATACAAAACTTTGTGTAAAACTTTAGATGAAACATTTACAAATATACAGGAAGAAACTCACTGTTAAGTCAAACATACTAAAGACCTAAAGGGCTGTTCAGTAGCACACCAAAGTAGTAATAGGACATTATCGCTGTCAGTTACTAATAGAGGAGTAAAAAGGTGTGCTGGAAGGCTACAAAAATAGTTTCAGGTGGATGCAAGTTTGGTTTAGCAACAGAGGTTAGAAGCCTTAAAAAATATTTGTTTTAGAAACCATTATGTTTAAATCTAAATAGATTAAAATAAAGAACACCCACCTCTAAACCACTGAAATCTAAAAGGTCATATTAAGCATATCCTGTTACGGATACCTTTTTTTTCAGCTTTAAGCAATAGGACACACTTGAATTGTCACATAATAAATAAATAACTAAACGTTAATTTAAATCTGATTTTAGTAAATAAATATGATGAAAATTTTAAATATGCTGCAAGTTAGTGGAGATGACAGAATGAGCTTCGCTTCATGACTTACAGCAGGGTTAATTTTGAGAGAATGATTGTATGGCTTATTCATAGTTAGGAAGGCAACTCAGCAGGTCACACAGTTTGGAGTTCAATCGAAATCAACAGCAAAGTCTAGAATGAGATCATCATTCCAAAAAAACAAACTACGAACTGGTTGTCTAATAAAACAAGAGATTTCCATACCTTTAAAGCCTAGCTTGCATAAAAATATTCAGAAAAATAAGCCAAACTATAATACAGTGCACAATTCTACATCATGTCTTGTGTTCACACAAAATAAAACCTTCATAAAACAAGATTCATTTTTGCACCATCTTGAAAAAGAAGAGGCTTAGTCGGGTAAATAAAGGGGCATTAGTCAACAACTGCTCTGAAGGAAAAGAGGTATTACTTGAGGAGAGAGGTAGAGAGGCCTTCCAGTATGGCTACGATTGTATTTTATGATAGCAGGTGGATCTAAAGAACCTTTAAATGCACCAAAAAGATTATCTCCTCTTCTTGACCTAAAGGAGTCATTTCTAGTGGGAGCGTTTGGTCTCTCCATGCACGTCGCTCCCTTTTCCCCTCTAGTTCTCCCTCTCCAACATCAAGGCTATTTGAGAAAGCCCTTGTAGAGGAAATGAGAGCGACTGGTAAATCTCTCATTCTCCAGGCAGAAGAGCAGGTCCCTGAGATTGACACGTGTGATGCGCTGCCGCGTGGGTCTGCAGCCTGAGGAGCCGGCGGCGCCGGACAGAGACGAGCCTGTTCCCGATCCCTGAAACGTGTGGAAAGGTGAGGGGGAGAAGGAGAGTGGGTGAGTGTACAGTTTGTCGGGTTATCACTACAAACATAGTGCATAGCTGTGGAAAAAGGATGCAGTATCTTACAAAAGTGAGTACACCCATCACATTTTTGTAAATATTTTCTCTTCTCATGCGACAACACGGAAGATGTGATGTTTTGATGCAATCTAAAGTAGTCAAAGTATAGCAGGTATAACTGTGTAAATTTGCTGTCCCCTCAATATTACTCAGCATGAAGCCATTAATGTCTAAACCGCTGGCAACAAAACAGAGTACACCCCTAAGTGAAAAAAAACAAAAAAAAAACAAACAACAACTGTGAGGATCTGGAGAGGAAAGAGAAACGCTGCTCTACATAAAGACAGCCAGGGCCATAGGAAGCATGGTGGCCGAGATTATACAGCGGTTTAACAGGACAGGTTCCACTTATAACGGGCCTCACTAGGCCTGTCACAATAAACAATAAATCAATTAATCTCATGATAAATTCAAATGAGCTCCATAATTTCTCCAGGCACGATCATCTCCATTTGCATGCTTGTTTGTTTTCCTCGGATGTGTCCCTCTTTCTACCAGAATGGATAAAAAAAGGCACATATGGTCCATATATCCATTGTGGCAGAGTAAAATGGGATGTCTTTTTTTATTTTTTATTCAAATAAGTAGATTTGTTGTTAGTTTCCACTCTTGGTTTATAAAACTCCTAACTGGTAGTTTTGCCTGGTTTTCCTGTCTGACCCAAGGGATTCATATATTTTGGAAGGCCAACTTTGTTTAAGTCCATTAACACTGAGGAGATGGATTACTGGAACCATGTGCTGGGGTCTGATGAGACCAAGATAAACTTACTTGGTTCAGGTGGTAGGTGTGTGTGTGGCGGCGACCAGGTGAGAAATATAAAGTTAGTGTGTCCTACCTACAGTCAGGCTTGTTGGTGGGAGTGTTTAGTGTTTGGGGCTGCATGAGTGCTGTGGGGAGCTACAGTTGATTGATGTAACCATGAATGCCAACGTGTATGTTTCAGTGTCACGCTGAGGCAGAGCACGATCCCCTCTCTTCAGAAACTTGGCTGCAGGGTAAGGACCCCCAAAAACTCTTCCAAGACGACCACTGCCTTGCTAAAGAGACCGAGGGTAAAGGTGGTGAACCGACCAAGCATGTCTCCAGACCTAAACTCTATTGAGCATCTGTGGGGCATCCTCCATCAGAAGGCGGAGCAATCACCAGCTCTATGATGTCGTCATGGAGGAGGGTTCCCGTGGCAACCTGTGAAGCTCTAGTGAACGCCATGCATAAGAGAGATACAGCAGCGCTGGAAAACAACAGTGGTCACACAACATATGGACACTCTGGGTGCAATTTGGACATTTTCACCTAGGGGTGTGCTCACTTTTGTTGCCAACAGTTTAGACATTATTGGCTGTGTGCTAGGACATGCAGGAAAAGATAAGATATGTGAACAATATACTCACTTCTGTGAGATAATGCATGTTATTTTATGAGTTAGACTTAGGTCTGGACTTTGACTTGGCCATATGCGTTTATCTAAACCATTGACATATATATAAACCATAAATACATATAAACCATTCCATTGCACGTCTGCTTCCATGTTGTCCTACTAGAAGATAAACCTCCAGCACAATCTCATGTTTCTTTTGCAGCTGTTAACAGACTCCCTTCCAGGACTGACCTGAACAGCTTCCATATCCCTGCTGTAACAAATCTATATCTGAAATGAGGGCCAACAAATTCTGAAATTCTTTGTTCAGTATGATATTCTAATTTTTTTTAGCTTTATTTGTGCTATTGAGCATCATAGAGCAAACTGAGTGGTTGGACAGAAAGCACCCATATGGCTGGGACTTTCCTTGGGTTAGAGCCTGCATGTTCTTCTGAACATGCTTCTCCTCCAGATTCCACCCACGGTCCAAAGACAAGCAGATTACACTGATCAGTGATGAGCTGGAGAGCTCATAAAGGCCGGGCTTAGCTCGACCAAAATCAATGATTCTGCTGGCATTGCTAAAAGCATTGAAAGATAGAACGTAGCAGAATAAAAAAGTATGTTTAAGTGCCTTTGGTACAAAGTGAGAGGTCAATGTGAATATCTAAACCATTAGCTTTAGCGTTAAACTGCACTAAAAGCAGATAGGAAGAACAAATTCTCAAACCCCAAAGAACAGTTTCCCCTAAAAAAAAAAAAAAAAAAAAAAAAAAAAGACTTGCAAGATCAATCGTTTCATTAGACAAATATGAATCTTGTTTAATGCGATCTGTGTTTCCATGAGTCGGCTGACAGTTCCAGTGAGAACAGAGCCGTGCTTGACCTAATGAGAGGCGCCACTCTGCAAGTTTCTCTGCACCGCACACATGACTGAGGGCGGTTGGTGAGGATCGCCGGTGACAGCTGGTGAGAAATTCAGCTTTCTGTCACCGATACAGTCACCAGGGAGCAGGCCTGACTCTTACTGCTAACGTTTCTAACCAATAACACAAAGAATGCTTCAAACTGAAGTTAGTAATACACTCTGTGACTCCCATTCACACTATGAAAAGATGCGTAATCTCAGTCTCTTGCTAAAGTATTCATACCTCTTTTTCACATTTTAACAAATTACACCCACAAACTTCAACGGGATTTTTTGAGATAGACCAGTCCCCTTGATTCTGAGACCCCCACATAAAATCCTTCCTTCAGAGGTCTCCTAATAAGTAAAAAGAGTCCAACTGTGTGTAATTTAACCAGCTGTTCAGTGAAGGCCCCAGATAATTGTTAAAGAGCAGTAGGGGCTGTTTACACGACAACGTTTATCAGCAAAACAAAGCGTTTTCTCTCCGATTCGGCCTCTCGTTTACACGACACCGGGAAAACAGCGGGGCCGAAAGCTTTTCGAAAACGGCTACTAGAGTGGATATTCCGGAAAACTCTGGGTGATTCGTTGTCATGTAAACGCAAGGCGGAGACTTTTGAAAACAATGACGTCACTGCCAGCCACCCATGGCCAAGTTGGACTTGCGAACCCCGCCTTTCTACAGAAAAACAACAACAATGGCGGATCCAGGTATGGGGTTACTGCTGATGCAGCTTCTGAAGTTATTTGGTTTCTGTAAGCAAAACATAGAGATCATCAGGCTGCTATGCGATCGCCAACGGAAACGGGTTGTGAGGGGGAAACCTTGGAACACTGCATACACGGGGCACACTGCCATCTAAAGGCCGGGCATAGGTACTACATCGTTTTCCATCACGCGCCCTGTCGTGTAAACGCAGTTCCCCCCCCACCGAGTATTCAAACAAAAACGGCAACGTTGGCGTGTAAATGGGCCTACCAATGAGTACGTCCACACAGGCATGCGAATGGCCCCGACTCCATTCAGGCCCAGATTAAAATTTCTGGCAGGACGAGCAAGAGCTCACTATTCTCACAGAGTACAAAACAAGAAAGCAATACCTTAAATATGTTCAGCTTTTAAATGTGTTTTGTGCATTTGAATACCCCTGGTTTAGGTAAAAAACATTTCTAAAATGTTTGAATGGTCCAGATTTTAAAGACCAGAAGAGACATACCTCAAAAGACTTGAAGAAGTTTTTCCAAGGAGAGATGCATCATTTCTATGGTTATGTGCTACTTTTTGTTCATTTATAACATAAAATACTAACAAAATACATAACATTTTTGGATGGTAATGAGAAAAAGTTCCAAGTCATAAATATTTTAGTGAGGCACCCTGTGTAACGTCATGGGCACAAGCTCTCCCAATTTTTGACTTATACCATCAAACAACAACTAAAGAATGTTTTACTGAATATTATCAGACTAATCCTCTTTAGGTTTCTTGATGTTATGCTAATAAAAATAGCACAGATGGAAAAATATACAGAGGAACATAAAGCTGACCCAGAAACTTAATGTATCTGGACATGGTTCCTGCAGGTGCACAGGCATAAATCCGGCAAACATTAATTACTGTCTTCATTGTTACCTCAGCCGAAGCAGACGAGGATGGCGAGTCCAGATTCCTCCTCTTTTTCCTGGGGCCAATGGCTGCCAAAGCAGTCAGGTTGGCCTCCCTCTGTCTCATCTGAGCCAGCTCCTGCTGCTGCATCTGGACAACAAGCACATACCAAAAAGTGAATCGGTCACATGCGGCGCGTAAATGTCACTGAGAGATCTGCAGACTGTGCTCCACCTCTCATCGTACCTCTTTCGCCTTCTGTTTCAGACGCAGCTGCTCTGGATCCTCTTGCCGAGCTCGAGACTGAAAAGCCAACATGAACAACACCCACATATCTGATGTCAACTTGTGTAATTAGGACACTTCATTAACAGTTTGATTAAAGCATAAAGAAATTTGTCAGAGGTGGCGCTAGACATGTTTTTTGTCCGTCACTTTGACAGACAGGGTCAAAATAATCCAGTCATAATTTATACCCGCCAATTTTAATGCATATTAAACAGTATGTATTTTTTTAATTCATTTTAAATAATATTCAATTCAAACAAGCTGAACAGAGAACTACATATAAAAATTTTTATTAAATTAAATTTGTGCATAATCAAATAGTAAGATTGCTGCAGAGGTTATTGTCATGAGCTTTTGTATTTTTGCCTCAGAGAGATGACTTCTTATTGGGGTTTCGATGTTGTTCTGAAGGCTGAATCAGCGCTCTGCTGCCACACTGGAGACTGGAATTAACCACCGCTTCAGCCAAAGTTTTGAAATGAGGGAACATTTCTTCAATTGAAGCTATAAGAAGTCGAAAAGACTCTCTGAACGAACCGTTTCCTGACCCATAAACTATTGTTTCAGCGAGAGGAAATCCCGCGGGAGGAAAGCCGGCAGCATGTGCAGCGCCGGTGTTTGGCACACATCGGGCTCTTTGGAGCGCGTCTAACCAGACACACCGGGCACAGTCATGCTCCAAAGCCTCAGTAACTTTCCAACATGGAGTCAGCTCCCGGTTAGCGAGATGCATTGAATACGTTGTCTGGGTCTGAGATGATGCTCAGATGTTCTCATGGGAATCTTTTCTTTAATTGATTGAGTTACCTGTTCTCTGTGCGTAAAGTTAAAAATATCTGTGCATTTGCACAGATTTTTATTTTTTTTCAGAGGTGTGAATACTAATCTGTCAAAAGGATGGACAGCCTTCAGATTTTTCTGTCACTATTCTAAAAAAAATGTCAAATATAAATGTATGATTATTGGCAGTTCAAAAACAAGGAAGAAAATGAGGACTTTGCTTGTTACTTTTGTAGATGGTTTGAAATTGTAAAAATGACCTTTGCTCCACCTATCAGCTGTTGCTGACCTCCCACTAGTGCCTACACGAACCACCAAAGTTGCTTAGTGCAGTTTCTGGCCAGCAGAGGGCTGCTGAGCGCTGTCTCATGTGAAAACCAGTTTAAAAGCAATAGCTTAAAGTCTTTAAAACACTTTAGTGTTGCTTTAAATATAACTTTATCAGCTTTGCTGTATGTTCTTCAGACTCTGAACAGTGAGTCTAGAACTGTTCAAAGTTGGTAAACAAACTTCAGGGACCCACAAAAGGTTGTCGCTAAAGAAGCAAAGCCCTTTCAAGAGTTTAGGGGGAGATTCACACGGTGTGGACTGCAGCTGGAGTCATTGCTTCATGGATCACCACACAGATGTATCCAGAACATGCTCACTCCTGAATAGGGAAGGGTATCGTTAAGGATTTATTGATACTACTACTCTTAACGATACTCCTTATCGATCCGGTACTTTATCGGTATCCTTATCGGTATTTTTTTTTTTTTCAAAGACTAAAACAAAAGGGGAAAAACACAAATAATGAACTGTAGTTTAAGAAAAAAAAAAAGTAACTTAGATAAGAAGGAAGCTGTTCAAAAATATCCAGCATTTATTAATTGTAAGAATGAAATGGCAAACTTATGTCCATGCTTAACGTGTTTTCTTTGCATACAAACAAACATACCTGTTGGATCTGATTCAGGGGTTGTTGTTGCTGCAGCACTCAGGCAGTCAAACACCGTGCATCTTTCGGTTTGTAGTTGGTGTATTTTGGCAAGGTGTTTGGTCAAATTACTAGTGTTCCCGCCTTTGCAAGCAAAGCTTTTATTACATATGTGACAGCGTGCATTGTCGACATCTCTATCAGCGAGCACACACGTGAGCGCAAAGCAGTCGTCACTCCGTCCCCGCAGCGTGTGTGCTTGTTAAGGAGGAGTGGGCTGCAATACAGTGTTTGGCTTGTGTTTATATTTCCCGCAAAACATGAATACGACCTTAATTTTACCGTTAAGAGGACCGATAAGGCTGAAGCTTATCGGTCCGGGTGGACCGTCAGAATCAGCCCGGGGCCAATTTAATACCGGATTTCGGTACACATCCCTACTCCTGAATCATAGAAAAAGGCTGAACTGTATTGCCTGGACTAAGGATGAGGAGGGCAGAAGTACAGTATTTTTCCTCCTTCCAGATGAAAGTAAGATTTGCATTTCATTTGGAAATCAGATTCCCAGAGTCTGGAGGGGGAGTGGAGAAGCACAGAATCCAAGTTGCTTAAAGTTTGCTCAGTAAGTGATGATTTGGGCTAGCATGTCATCTCCTCGTGTTGGTTCAATGTGTTTTATCAAGCCTAAAGTCAGCTCAGCCTTCCTCCAGTAGATTTAGGTGCACTCCATGCTTCCATTAGCTTTATGGAGATGCAAGGCAAGGCAAGGCAATTTTATTTGTATAGCACACTTTCAACAGAAAGGCAATTCAAGGTGCTTTACATGATTTGGTGATTAAAAAAAAACACATAAAAGAAACACACATAACACATCATACACAATAAAGCAAGAGAAAGATCAAAAAAAGCAAGAGAGCATGAACACATTTTTATACATATGACATCAATCATTTACTCAAAGGCAATTCTAAACAGATGGTTTTTAGTCTCGATTTAAAGCAGTTCAGAGTTTCAGCAGCTCTACACTCGTCAGGAAGTCTGTTCCAGATAAGGGGAGCATAAAAACTGAAAGCTGCTTCTCCATGTTTAGTTCTGAGTCTAGGGATGTTTAGTAGGCTAGAGTTGGAGGACCTGAGTGGTCTGGGTGGTTGGTACCATGACAACAGGTCTTCAACATATTTTGGTGCTAAGCCATGTAATGATTTATAGACTAGTAGGAGTATTTTGAAGTCTATTCTCTGAGCTACAGGGAGCCAGTGTAAGGACTTAATTTCCCAGCAGGACTTGGCTCCTGCCCACACTGCCAAAAGTACCAATACCGGCTTTAATGGCAGTGGAATCAGTGTGTTTACTTGGCCAGCAAACTGGCCTAAATGTAAACACCACAGAGAATCATTGAGGTAACGTCAAGAGGATGACGAGATGCTAAAGCCAACAACGAAAACAAGTTGATTAGTAGAGCCACAGACGGATCGCTTCCATGCCGTGCCACATTGAACCTAAAGTCTGGATGCATTTTAGACTTTATAAGTCCTAAAAACTAAGTTGATTCAATTTCTGATTTTAGGGCCCTACAGACATTTTGTACAGATAAAACATGTAATCAGTAATAGTCAGATGTCTTCAAATGTAACCATTAAAACACAGAGAGGGTTTGATTTTTTAAGCCGACTGCATGGAGCTAGAAGTTTTAAACCTTCCAGCTATTACAAACTAAAATCTATGAATCATTATCTATTTAATGTCAAGTGGTTAAATCTGCAGTTAGAAATTCAACCCAAATAGCATTTGATGAATCACACGTCAATTAGGACGCTTGTTGGCTGCAGGCTCCCCTGATATCGAGTCAAAAATCAATTGCAGCCGACCTTGGGTCAGACCGTGCAGAGCAATCGGATCAACTGAAAAGCTGCTGAGTGACTAAACACCAGATGTTGTTAAGTTAGTTGTTGATGTTAAAACACAAAAATGTACTGCAACAGGTGGAAAAAAACAACAACAGACATATGTGCTAAATAAAGAAAGCTACAGGTTTCATTATTTAAAGCCATCATTGTGACGTACCTTAGCTGCCTTCAGAAGGATCTCCCTCTCCTGCTCTTCCTTTCGCTGCTTCTCCAACTGGTCGAGCTGCTCAAAGAACTTCAGCTGGGCTCGAACGTCACCGCTCTGCTCATAGCTGTCATCCTCGTGCTAAAAGACGGTATTTATAGGCCGTTACCCCAAAAGAGTCAACACTGAATACGATCATTTAAGAAGTCGAGTGCGCTTCATCAACAAACCTTGAAGTTGATGTTCCTCTGCTGGGCTACTTGGGAGACTTTTTCAAGTAAGTTCAGAAGTCGCTGCTGAGTAGCATGGGAGACGTAATTGACCACCTCCGTGCCCAGCTCCGTAACGCCATACTTCATACCTGGAGCAGAAACAAATCCTGTGGTAAGAGACTGACCAATGGGAGGAGCTTATCTGGGCAGTAATGAGAGCGTCTCACCTATCTCCAGCATTCTCCTCTGCAGCACGGCGCTGAAGAGAAAAGCCTCGTCCTTACAGGAATGCGTCACCGCGCCGACGAGTCCAGAGTTGGTAGCCAGGATATTAGCACTCTCCTCTGATAGGTTCACTCCCGCCATGGAGGCCACGTCATTGATGTCATCGTCATCTCTGTGGGTACAGAAGCATACAGGACAAGTGTTGACTTTATCATAGGGGACGGAAGACTGGAGGTCCTTTATGACTATTACAGTATGTGCTTTTTCTGCAACGATTAACGTTCATCTCTCTTCAGAAAGTAATACTAATACTGAAGCATTCGTGATGGCATATACAGTACTTCACAAAAGTATTCACACAGTTTGTAGATTTTCACATTTTGTCATTTCCCAACAGCAAATTGTAATGTATTTTTTATAGATTTAATGTGACAGACCAACACAAAGTAGTTATTATTTTGAAGTGAAAGGATATGATTATATGGTTAAATTTTACACAAATCAATATTTGAAAAATATGGTTTTAAGTCAGGCCCCTTTACCCCCATACCCTTAAATAAAATCCATACCAACCACAAGAAGTCTTATTTCAGAGACCATTATTTAAAACAAGCACCGCATATCACCATGATTACGCCATCCCTTGTGGTGAAACATGGCGGTGGCAGCATCATGCTGTGGGAATACGCTTCTTCACCATTGACAGGGAAATTAGTCAAAGTTGATGGGGAAACGAAAGGAGCTAATCCCAGGGTAATCATGGAAGAAAACCTGTTAGAGGCTCTAAGAGACATGAGACTGAGGTGGAGTTTCCACCTGGACAACACGCCTAGCCAGAGCAAAAAAGGCAACGTAGAATGGTCCAGATCTAAATCTAAATTCAGAATCTATGACAAGCCTTGAAAATTCATGTTTACAGACATGAACCATTCAATCTCATTTAGTATGAACTATTTTGCAAGAAAGAATGAGCAGAGACTTAAGTCTCCAGATGTGTAAAGCTGTGGGACATAGGCCCCTAAAATGTTTGCTGCTGCAACTACCGTAAAAGGTTGTTCTACAAAATTACTGACACAAAGGAGCTAAATATGAATGTACGACACGCATTTCAGATTTTTACTGGTAAAACACATGTGAAACCATCTATACTTTTCCTTTGACTTTACTTTACTTTTTGTCTACTACTGTCATACTGTTGGGTCTATAACTTTAGGTTCATTTATGTGTTTTACCTGGAAAACATTCCCAAAAAATTTTAAGAGCCATTTAAGAAAGTTTGTGAGATAAAAAAAAACATTTATACTCCCTGAAGAAGTCAGCCGGAATCTTATAATTGTCAGTGCCTTTTCTTTATAGAACTAAATCCCAAATCCCAAATAGTAATTAGTGGTAGTAATCTATTAAAAGGGTGTGAATATGTTTGCAAGGGATAGTATCAATGGCACAAAAGGAGACTTACTTGAAAGTGCCACCCGCTTCTCTCAACTTGTTCTTCTGTGCCTGCGTCAAGGCGACAGCAGAGACTTGCTTAGAAAGCGTCCCCTCAGGTCTTAGTGGAACTGCCGGGACGGAAGATTAATGACAGAATAACCACCTGGATGCAGAGGGGCTCAAGCGTACATGTAAACAAGACAGTGGGGTTGTCAGGCCAGCACCTCACCTGGCTGCTCTTTAAGCTGGACCTGCTGTTGTCCCACCACGATGCGACCTGGGGCCTGGTTCCGTAGAGCCATCATGGAGGTGGTGGGTAAAGTTACCTGAGGTCTCAACATTGCTCTTTGCTGCTGTGACTGGAGAACCTGAGGGATTAATAACCATTTATTACAATCAGATTAAACTGCAGATGTTGTTTCCATACAACGCACATGAAAAAAAATCAGAACTGAAGCACGATTACTTGGGATTAAATAGTGTATTTTCATTGCAAATCCATTTGACAAATATTAATGAAACACAACAACATATAATTATAATTGTGAACACATCAGACGGTTATAGTGTGGCATTCAGTCAGTGGCAATGCTTCTGTTTGTCGTGTGTTATTATTCCAGTACCTTCCACTCTGCATAAAACAAACTGTACCCCCCCCCACCCCCCACCTCAACTTGGTTTTTGTGTGGCCTGTTTGACTCTGCTTGATTCTAAATGATAGGGGGAGGGGGGCAAAACTGTTTCATTAAACCCGGGCCGTAAAGACGAGCACAAACACAAGTTTTATATAGAGAACGTTACACGCAACAATGTTGTTAAAATTCGAACGTAAATAAGGTTAACAATCACTGTTGTGTAAAATAGCTCTGTGCAAAAAACGGAACAGCAAATATGGTGACATCCCAAATGTTTCATTAGTGCATATTGATATCCTGTAAAATGATCAACTCTCATGACATGCTGTGCTTAAATTGCTTGATCTGGTTCTCTTAGGATCCTTCTCTACTTGAACTTTTCATTCGCTTTTATTTGATACGGAAACAATACAAGATTGGGCCGATTTGGACTGAAAGGACCAACGTTTTGAAAATCACTTCTCTCAGAGCTCATACATTTAAATACATTAATACAATCAGTTAACCTTTGTGCAAATATTAATCAAATAATTTAAATTTAGTGTAGGTTTTCTCTTTCAGTATTCAAGGAGGCAAAGAGGGTAATGATTCTCACCAAGAACCTTTCTTAGGAATTCAAACTGATGAACTACAAACTTCTTTTGACTTGGGAGTGACTTTAGTTCTGTTTGAGAGTGAAATGATCAAAAAGTATGCCTGCAACGTGTGATTCTGACAGAAAAAGAAGGAGAAGAGACTTAAGTGAGACACAACCACTCCTAGGAGTTAAAATTGAGTAGGAACAAAATAATGCTCAACAGGGGTTAAAGTTTGTCCAGGATTTCCTTCATTTCACCATTTTGTTT
>OY747708.1:42097500-42115000 GCA_963556495.2 Valencia hispanica | reverse complement strand
TAATTAGCTTCCACTTTGGGTTTTCAATAACTGATCGAGCCAAACAAACTGAAAATGCAAGAAAATAAAAAATAAAAATAAAAAAAGTCTCAGCCAAATGATAGTTCAACCTGACTTACCCGGGGGTAGCTGGATGTTGTGTACACTGGGCTGTCCCGGAGAGGTCTGTGGGAGCCTCGGAGCCAGGACCTGGGGCGTGATCCCGGTCGCACCTGCGGCTGCCATGTTAAGGGGTCTGGGAGCGCTGATGGAGTTAGGGGCGGCAGCAGCAGCGGCAGCAGCAGGCGGCGGGGCTGACTGGGTTATCGTTGTTGGTGGCTCCGCTTTGATGATGTGGGAACCTGCACTGACGGACCCAGAAGTGCCGGGCTGACCATTGTTTACTAGCGGATTTTGTGTGCCGATACCCGTCTGATTTGTTGCATTAGCAGCCACGGCGGGGCTCGCGGTACTGCTGCCGTTCAAAGTTGTGCCCGGGCCGGCTGTTTGCATAGGCGGCCTGATAAGTGTCACTGTGGGTCCCGTTGCTTGGCTCGCGGCAGAAACACCGTCTGAATTCATTAGTGGCGTCTGAATGACACTGTTTGATGAGGGGGGCAATGAAGCGCCGGTCAGCCCTTTTGACAGCACTGCTCCGGTGCTGACAGCCGCGGCTGACTTCACAGTGCCGCTGCTGCTGTTGTTGTTACCAGTGCCACTTGTCGCTGTCGCCCCCTCCAGAGGGGCAACGCTTCCTGAATTGTGAGAGTTCATATTTCGGCTCCCATTAAAAGTCTGCACAGAGTATGAGGCCACTTTCCCCGGGTTATTGGAGGGGAAACTTATACCGTCACTGACAACAAGTGGTTTTCCCGGTTCGTGTCCCCTTTTGCTGTCGGTGCTGGCCGTCGATGCGTCCATAGCTGAACCATTTGAGAAATCGTAAAGCGGAGACCCCCCCCCCCTCTCTCTCTCTCTGCACTTCAACTAGTTTAACCGGGAGTAACACACGCTCGAGTGTGATGGGGGAAGACTACTGTGCGTCTGCAGCTTTTCTCTGCCAACTCCGGCGCTTGCTTCTCGTTTGTTCTCAGAGAACAATTAAGGAAAACATTAGTTACAGCGTACCTGCTTTAGCAACCGTCTTGACCAAGTCCCAGCTGGACATTAGCTCGAGCTACCCCCCCGTCCCGGAACTATAACCATGTAATTAATGGCTGCCTCGTGCCTACCCAAACTAATAAACAATGACAGCCGTGACTCTACAGACCGTGGAGGATGGCAAACTACCGCTTTATTCTCCCCTGTCTGTGAAAAGAGTTCATCCACCAGACTAGGGCCAACCGCCATCTTCGCACTCCTGCGAGCTTGTGAAAAGTGAGGTACTCACTAACTGACTTGCGCTTGCGCACAACAGCCAAAAGTCCACCGACCGGAGAGTTCTCCGAGCTGTGATTGGCTGCTCTGTCTGGTAAAAGGCGGTACCAATGGCTTCAGCTGTCATTCCGGGAGAAGTACAAGAGGGTACAACATCTCACCGGGGCGATATGTTTTCATCGAATCGTTCATCCTAGAAAGCATAGCTGGTGTTAAACTACAGATAATCCTTTTCAGAATTCAACCCCATGGCCTTTGGTGCATAAATACCCGGGTTTGCTGCAAGCTTAATATTCGAATTTCAGAGTTTATTCACACTGGATGCACCGGGCAAGATGGCTGCAGCGAAATGGTTTCGGTTGTACAGAGACTTATAAAGACGCCCCACCCTTTAAAAAAATACATTGTTTAGTCCCGAGTATTGTTGCTAACCAGCTATGTGTTGACCTTTACAGGCGCAACAAGAAATGTTTGTGTTTTCAAGCATTAATATGCTGAATCCATTCTGTAAATTATAACTGCGTTTTTTAACTGGTAGCAGGGGCGTTGTTAGGATCCTGAACCTTTGGGTTCTTAGCCTATGCCAGAGTTTTTTTACTTAAAAAAAGTAAAACACGTTTTATGTTATGTTGTTTTCTGCCTGGGATGTTTTTCCAAGGTGAATTAAATCTGAAATAAATGACTGACTTTTCAATGTATTTGCAGCTGGGGTTAAACACTCATAGAAATAAGACAATCATAGTTAACCCCCCCATTTTTATATATCTGGTTAAAACAGCAGGACTCAACGTTTTCTTCTTCAGTGGGCTTAGTAGTAGCCTACTTCACTGACTCAGGCAAAATAAAAGTAACAATTGTAGGAAAAATCTGACTTTATCTATTAGATAAGATACTAAAAAAAGTAAATAAAATATAGCCTGTTTTTAAAAACAATCTACCAAACTATCATGTAATTTTAACCAAGAAGGGATTTTCTATGCATCATAAAATTCAGTTTTATTTTGAAAACAGGTTACCGTGTTGGGCATACATCATGATTGTAATGACAACCTCTCCTGGGTTCAGGGGGTATTCACTAAACACAAAGGCCTCCACCCCTGAATGTCCAGGTGTAACAAAGGATGTAATCAGAACTATAAATGCTCCAAATGTCTAGATATTTATTTTTGCTGAATATGGGGAGTTTTTGATTTTGAAAATTCCATAAATTAAAACTGGCTTGATTTTGATCTTAATAGAGAATTGGTACATTTTTACATAAAGATAGAGATAAAAATGACATTGTCACTGCAGTACCATTGTATTCACTTGTCTTAGCCTTGAATTAAATTTAGTGGGCACATTATGAAGCCAGAGGCATTTTCAGAATAGGTTTAAAAAGAAAACAAAAGTTTTTATTCTAGACCAATGCATCACCATTTATGTCCCTGGTGGTCATGCAAATAACTCTCCAAATAATATCATGGAAAAATGTATTTCCATAATCCAGTCAACATTAAACTTCCATAAATTATGGAATCAAGGACAACTTAAACAATTTCAAGTATTTAGTTTATTTGTGCATAATTTGGGCTTCCAGATCATAACCCCCCCCCAAAAAAAAATAGTAATTCAAAAACGTTACTACTGTGAAGAAATCACAATTTCCTTCTCAGTTTTTGCAGATAAAGAAATAAATTAGGATCAAAGCAATCAAAATATGGTACTTTCAAAACAATATGTCAATCTTCGATACTTGGTAGGGAATCCCTTTGCCTTAATCACTGGCTCGACATAGAGGCAATCAGCCTGTGGCATTGGCTGGGAGTTATGGAAGCCCAGATTTCCTTGATGCTTGCTGTCAGCTCTTCTTTGTTTTTGGGTCTGGTGGCCCTCATTTTCCTCTTGATAATACCCCAGAGATTCTTAATGGGGTTTAGGTCTGAAGAGTTGGCTGTCCAGCTAAGCACTGTGATGGTATGGGCATCAAACCAGGTTTTGGTGCTTCTGGCAATATGGGCAGGGGCCAGGTCCTGCTGGAAGATGAAATCTACATCTTCATACAGATCCTCAGCAGAAGGAATTGTGAAGTCCTCTAAAACATTCTGGTAGACTGAGGCAGTGACCTTAGATTTAAGAAAGCAGAGTTTACCAACACCAGGACCGGACATTGCGCCCCAAATCATGACTGACTGGGGATATTTCACACTGGACCTCAGGCAGCTTGGATTCTGTTCCTCACCCATCTTCCTCCAAACCCTTAGACCTTGATTCCTGCATGAAAGACATACTTTACTTTTATCTGAAAAGAAGACCTTGGACCACTAACCAACAGTCCAGTCCTTCTTCTTGGCCCAGTTGAGACGAGTCTGAATCTGGTGGTGTTTGAAGCTGTGACTCCCGCCTCATTTCCACTCTTTGGATCTCTGCCAGATTCATGAATCTTCTCTGTTAGATAATCAACTGAAGACCATGCTCAGCTCTTCTGCTGGTGCATCTTCTCCTGCCACATTTTGGCCTTCCACTAGACTTTCCATTGATATGCTTTGACACAGCACTCTGTGAACAGCCAGCCTCCTTAGCTATGAACTTTTTTTGGCTTACCCAATCCTATGGAGGGTATCAATGAAGGTCTTCTGGCCAGTTATCAAGTCTGCACTCTTCCCCATATTGAACCTAACTGAGACAATTCTTCTTCTTCTTCTTTTTTGGTTTTATTGGCGGGTGGCAACCAACTTTCAGGTGCATTTCCGCCACCTACTGTGTAGGAGTGTGAGTCAGAGTAAGAAGATCCCTGAGTGAGAAAAAAAAAAAACTAAATTCTATCTAGAAGATTACTTTTCTTAATAAATTCTAAAACTAATTTATAACTGAGACAATTGAACCAGAGTGAAGGAATTTAATGATACCTGTGAAAACCTGTGCAGGTGCTTTGAGTTTAGTAGATGAGTAGTGTGTGACACTCAGTTTAAAACATTCATGCCCTGTAAAATTTGGGCTGATTTCTTCACAGTGTTCAGATTTTTTGAATTCTTGTTTTTTGTGGGTTTTATGAGCTGGAAGCCCAAATTATATAAAGATAAACAACTAAATACTTAATTGTTTAAGTTGTGGGCCCTGAATCTATAATCTATGGATGTTTAACGTTTTGAAGGGAATCATGGACATAAATACATTTTTCCATGTTATTCTAATTTTTTTTGGAAAGGGTCTTTATATTACAGTTAAGTCTAAGTTGTTACAGTCCAGTTTTAAGCTGTGGTGGGTAGTTACATTTACTCAGTTACATTTAATGGAGTAGCTTTTGTGGGGAAAAAAATATTTTTGGATTAATTTTACTACACCGTAGCCTACTGTTTACTTTTATTTCAGTAATATTATTATTATGAAGTACCGCCAGAGGTGGATCATAACTAGTTACATTTACTTGAGCAAGTTTTTGGAAAAAAAACAAACAAACAAAAAAAACTTTTGGAGTAGTTTTACTAGACTGTACTTTTTTACTTTTACATGAGTAATATTTTTATGAAGTATCGCTAATCTTACTTGAGTAAGGTTTCTGGCTACTCTACCCAGAGCTAGTAACTTGACTGAAGGAAACTGAACGCTTAATTTAACCAAAAATGGAAGAGACTCGCACATATGTTTATGTTGAAGTGAGACCTCTTGTTTGAACACAAACTTCATAATTTTAATGTTATTTTCTACTAGCCTACTTTTTTACTCTTGAGTAATTTTCTGGATGACTACTATGTACTTTTGCATGAGTAAAACTATGTTTATGTAGTGCCTACTTTTACTTGTTTACTTGGCTACTCTACCCACATCTGAATACCGCTACTCTTAACTTGAGTAAAATTTCTTGCTGCTCTCAGTGAGTAACTTCACTGAAGGAAGACTAAACACCTGTTAAACAAAAATGCCGCAGACACAAACCTACAGTTTATGTTAAAGTGAGACCTCTTGTTTGTTCACAAGCTTTGTCGTTTTAACGTTATTGTCTATCTGCTGAGCCTGCCCAAGTGAATGTACATTAAACACTATATCTTGTTAGGTATCAAACCTGGATCGGTGTGCGCTGACGGATTAAACAAACCAACCCCCGTTTAAGCACAGGTGGTTCGTTCATCTGCGTAAAGGTGCGCAGATCTAATCCTATAAAGCGTACAGGTGCACAGTAATTGCTCAAAGCTTAGTTTATGTCTGGGTGCCGCGCCTTATTAGTTTGTTGTTTATTGAATTCGTTTCTTTCTTCAGGAAAAAAAAAAAATTAGTTTACTCTAAATATGAGTGCTGGTGGAGGAACTCCTTATATTGGCAGTAAAATAAGTTTGATTTCCAAGGCCCAGATCCGATATGAAGGAATATTGTCTTCTGTGGACACAGAGAGGTCAACGGTTGCTTTGGCCAAAGGTAGGTGAAGCACGACTTATTTCTCCTTCACTAATCTTTTCGTCAATTTGGGTTTGTTATTGGATAATGAAGTATGTATTTAGAAAACTCCACTTTTTTTTTTTTTACCACCATCAGTTAAATCCTATGGTACAGAAGACCGGCACACTGAGAGAGCAGTGCCGCCAAAAGATGAAATATATGAATATATAATATTCAGAGGAAGTGATATCAAAGATATTACTGTGTCTGAACCCCCAAAGCCACACCATGGACTGCCCCGAGACCCTGCCATTGTTCAGGTATGTATGGAAATCCAGGAGTGCCTCATCTTAAATGATATTAAATGTTTACACGTCAGGGGAAAAAACATTATTGGAAGTAATTTTAAATTTCTATGTTATGCAGCTGTATGTTTTATGTGCTACAGTCTATTTTGAAATGGTTCAAACCCACTCTTTTCAAATAGGCTAGACAAGCATCTGATTGGCTTTTTGAATGTAGTTTTACCCTTTTCCCACTGACTTTACATGTTTGCAGAGGGCATTGAAATTACATTTTTAAGCATGTCAAATTTAGACTTCTAGATTTAAAATTGACTTCTGAATTTAATCTAAGCTTTATATTTTTCAATGTAAATGAGTAAAGAGGAGCTTAATTTCAAATGCACTTCCAGTTTTAAGTTGTGTTATCCATAAAAATGTTGCTTAGTAACTCGTAGCAATTCACCTATTTTGTTTCTACCCAGTCATCCATGGGCCCATCTTCTGGATATCACCCACGTTGGAGTCCATACAGAGAAATGATGCCCACCATTAACCAATTGGCTGCTAGTTCACTGTTGAGTCAGCAGTACAATGCAGCCCTAGGCCTAAGTACAGAACATGTCTCCTTGAAATTGTAACGCTGTCATTGGTTATGTGCCTGCAGGTAACTCATTTCTTTTTTGTCCCTTAGTTCCAGGATTTCATGGAACAGCCAGAAGGGCACCTATGGTGGAGCAGGCTGTCCAAACTATGCCTTTGGCCACAGCTGCACAGAGGAAGGGAAAGGCTTCAAGCCAGCTGCAGAGCAGGATCCCTGTTCGTCTGTCTCAGGGCTCCCCACAAGATCCTTCTCGGGTTGAGAAGGAGAATGTACCCACCAGTAAGTAGAGTCAACCATTATCAAATTGCAACAAAGGTCATTTTATTCATATGACAATCATGACATGGTTTCTATACAGGGAAACTGGTTCCAGTTCAGATCACCTATAAACTCCTCCAGTTTTAGTTAATTTATAAGATAAAAGCCAAAATGGCCCGATATGGAGCCACATGACAGTCATTGCTAATATATCAATCACTTTTATATTTTTTTTCTTGCTCTTCAGGTCGAGCAACACAGCCAGCTGCAGCTAAGGTACAAGATGCTGATGGCCAGAAAACGAGACAAAAACAAGGTATCAAATGTTTTAGATTTTATTTTTGAACACTTGTTGAAGACAGAACTGTTTTTATAATATTTGCATAAGCCAGATTTAGGAAGTGGGTGCCTGGTTTAAAGCTTTTCTTTCAATGCAAAGTTAGTTTTCCACAAATGTTACTTTTTTTTAAAATTTAATAAAAATTTCTATAAAACCTTTCTACAAATACTTTCAGCCTTTGAAAAATGTTGACCCCCCCCCCCCCCCCCCCCCCAAAAAAAAGGTTATAGTAATGCCAGGCCTGTATGTGGAACTATTAATGCAATCATTGAAATATACAAGAACCAGTGTTTGGGTTAAGCTTGCCATCCATTCTGATGTGCCAGGGGATGAAGGTGGCGCTATGACAGTTTTCAAAGGTTGCATATTTGTTAACTGAATGAAAATCAAATTAAAAGGCCTCGCGGTGACGACTTTGTTTGAAAACAAAGTGAAGCAGTTGCAAAGCTTTTTTTTCTTTTTTTCTTTTCCATTTAATGAAAAACGCTGTATTTTGTCACTTTGAACATCAGGGGTATGGGCTACTGCTCTTTTAAACCTCTGGTATAGTCTGAGGCAAATAGGTTATGTACTTAATGTAATGTTGCTCTTTGACGAAAGAAAATAAACTGGGGGGTAGATTCCAGGCTAAGACGTATGACCACTCGATCAGTATAAAACGGTCAAACCTACTCTGGTTCTGATCATTTACAGGCAGTCGCAGGTCCAGGACCAGAAGTCGAGGTCAACTGTTGGCGAAAAACTCCAAAGTCACAGCTTTGGAGTTTGAGGCAGATTTTGACTTTGAAACTGCAAATGCTCAGTTTAGAGATCATCTCACAAAGGAGGCTACAGGCAAGTTTAAGTCACCTGTGTCAGAATAGTGTTAATGGGGGGGGGAAGTGAATTCTTATTAATTTTTTTTTTTTTTTTTTTTTCGCAGGTGAGAAAGTGGATTTAGGGGAGGCCCAGAACACAGAGGATGTGCTGGAGGAGGAAACTCTTGCAGAGAAGTATTATAACAAAGCTAAAGGCTTCTTTGACAATATCTCAGATTCTAAACCCAGGTAATTTGTGTTGTCATTCTGCTTTTGTACTAGTATGTTCAGTTTGAGTTTTTTTTTTCATCTTTATTCCCCAATGTGACCTTCCCAGGAGAACCACCTGGGCGGAGGAGAAAAAGCTAAACATGGAAACATTCGGAGTTCCTGGCCGTTTTCTGAGGGGCAGAGGCTTCAGGGGACGTGGGCGCAAGGCAGAGGACGGCGCAGAGCAGCGACCCGTCCCAAAGATTGGCAGTGGGAGGGTGTGAACGCTTTCTTTTGTTAATGCTACTGTAAATATTGTAGTTTTTCTACTTTAAATGCATCTCCCTAAATTTACCTATGTATTTTCATTTATTTAATATTAAGCTTTGGATCATTTACATAGGATGGGAGTGATTTCTTTTTAATCCTGCAGCTGTACACTAGAAGCAGACCGATCCTGTGATTTTTCTCTGGATCAGGATAGCATTTCTGTTAATGTTGTATACATGTGTAACTCTTAAATGGTCTTGAAACAATTTCTTTTTTTTTTTTTTCTCGCCACGTTTTGTTTTTTCCCTTGCACCTTTGTAAGATTGAAAATGGTGAAATTTGCAGCAGTTGCTATTAAACGTCATGTTGCCTAAAGATCGTTTTGGTCTCTATGCTTGTGATATTTGATTGTGGTGGCATGCAGATGGAAGCCAGTTGACTAAACCCTGGGCCCAAATCCTCAAGGATGCTATAAAACGATGCATGATCATCAGGAATGGTAAGACAATCCAGATCTGGGACAATGTTGAAGTTCCCCTCCTCTGCGTAGATGTGAGGTTCACAATCGGGCAGATCGTCCACGGTTTCCTGGAGAGACAGGAGCTTCTGTGGCCAAAAAAAAGGGGAAAGTTGAAAGTAGTGTTAAGTTTCTTCAAGCTTAGGAGTATTTTACAATACTAACCCGCTGAATCCAAGAGAGCAGTTCTTCATCTCGCGACTGGTATGTGGTTAGAGCACTGTACTTTGAGTTCCTTTGTCCAAACTGTAAACAAAAGTGGAAAGTTTCTTGAACGAAGGGATGGCCCAGGATTTCTAAATTGGTGGTTCTGCCAAGAGGTTATACGCATTTAATGTTGGAAGCTTTATTTTTATCTGGATGTATTAATCCAGGGCCTCTTGCTATCACTAATCTTTAGTTTCCTCCACAGATTCCCTATCAGATTAAGATAGATACTGTGGCTAAGTCACTCCAAAGGTTTTTTTTTTTTTTTTTTTTTTTAAACAAATAAAAGCCAGAAACAAGGTAAAATGGAGATCTGCCAAGAGTATAGTCTTACTCTCAACTGTAATAGTTCCACATTTCAAAGAGTTAATCCAAACAATTGGCAACATGAATGGCACTACGATAACCAGCAACAGAGCATGTACATTCAGCACTCAAATCCATACTGGGCAGATAATCCCAATGAAGATGCTTCTATACTCACATCAGGAGATATTCTAAAGTAATTTCAATAAGTTTCCATTTGAGGAATGACAATTTGTGTCTCTGTAACCACTGGTGACTTTAGGAGTCAAGAGACAAAACGGAGATAAAACTGAAAACACTCATGAAAACATTCAAAAGCGGGTAAGCAATTCCAAAAATTTGACACAAAGCCAATAGTTTTTTGACATTCCATTTCTAATTTAAATATAACATTTGTTTCTAAATATTGCTTGACATTTTGAGAAATGTATGCCTACCAGTAACCAAATTCTTGATCAAAAAGGATTTTGAATCTAAATCTACCAGGTGTCAGAATTATTTTGGGTTTAACAGTTATGCTAGGTTATTTTGGCCAAAACTCCCTAGCATAAGCTATTTGGGATCACGGTATGAACATTCCCAGTACAGTAAATCCGAAAATGAATATACGAACACCTAATTCAAAGGCTAACAATCTGATAACGCTTCATGAAATAGCATTGACGTGAATATCTGTAATTTCTTTTTTAAAGATATGAGTTTTAAAATATCTGTACTCTTTGGTCTTGGGCCCTCTGACTAGTTTTAGTTTCAGTCTTTGGAAATAAACTTCTGGATCTCTTGTTTCAAAATAAGATGCTGGGATAGTTTACTGTAAGAGGTGGGTAGTAACAAGTTACATTTACTCAAGTAAACTTTTGGAGAAAAATTCTAGTTTTACTACATATTTCTTTTATTTGATATTTTTGTGAAGTACCGCTTCTCTGATTTGAGACAAACTTCTGGCTACTTTACCCACAGTGAGTAACTTCACTAAATGAACAAGCTTGTTTTAACCAAAAATGCCTGAGACTCCCATCTACAGTTTATGCTGCTAGAAGTAAGACCTCATGTTTGTACATGAGCATTATCACTTTTATGTTTTCTATCTGCTGAGCCTGTTGTGCTATTTGGAGGTCAAGTTGGGATTACCTTACCCTGGTCTAATATGCTTACATTACCTACTGTAAGTATTTAGTTTAGTTTTGTTTTGAAAAGAATTCAGAAGATTATTTTTTCTACTCCAATTTGTTATTTTGCAATTATGACATTTGTATTTATTTTAGTCGTTAGAATTTGCACATAACTTGATTTTTAAATATTAAATCACATTTTATGATCTCAAAACAAGTACTCATGTAATCAATACGTGAGTGGCCTTTTTACCAAATACCTTTTTACTAGTAATTTTTTGGGGGGAGGTGGGGGGGGGGGTACTAAATTGTACTTTTACTTAAGTAGAAATATGTTGAAGTAGTGGTGCTTTTACTTCAGTACAGTTTTTGGCCACTCTACCCACCTGTGACTGTAAGTGAGAGATACATTTTTAATCTGGAAACAGAACATCACTTTGAAAATCCAGAAATACAGTATCCTTTAAAACAAGTTGCAGAACTTGATCAGAAAGATGTAGCCATCGCCCCATGGGAAGTCCAGATTTGTAGATGCAAGGGAGAAGACAACAGAATGTTCAAATTCAATGTAAACATCACAGGGTGTCTATTACCTTGCTCCAGTGTCTATAATTCCAATAAGAATCTCTCCTCCAGTCATCCTCTGAGCATGTATTGCTGTAGCGTTCATCCATACCCTGTTGAAGTGAGTGACAAATCAGCCAAACTTTCTAGACAGACTTATAAAAGCACCGTTAGCCCAATTTCCTCTGTACCCACCTTCCAATACACGTACTGTGAATAATCAACCTGATTTTGTGAATTGTTCTGACCATCTGATGGTACAATGACACTGTTTGGTACCTTTGCAAGAAATGGCAAACAGTTAATGTGATTTGTACAAAAATATGTCAAAGTTTCGAGAGTGTTTTTTTTTAAGTGTAACCTTGCAGTCAGTCCCTGGTTTCTCACTGTTTGAATGCTGTATGTTTCCTTCAAGGCACTCATCAGGGATTACCATCGGTACAAAGTTAAACTCTTTGCAGGAGAAGGCAATTACAGCCAGCAGTACCACTGTAAACAAAACAAATTTTTCAAAGAATTGTCACATTTCAGCATTGTCTAAAGATACGTGCTTTTATTCCTTACGCAAGGATAAAAGCACTGAAGCCAGTGCAACGCCTATAGCGCCGCTGCCAGTCATTGCTCCAATGTTCCGACTGCGGCAGTTGCGTTGCCGAGAACAAGAGCACACCGTCACGTTGAGTCTGTTTACGCCAGTCTGTCCCTGCAGGTCTGACACCTTCACTGTAAGAGTGTAAAAACCAGCATACACACTGGATTCCCTCACTAAGCCAGCTGTGAAACCTAGAACAAAAACAAAGCTTGTTGAGGGATTTTGAGTTGTATTGCTATAACATTTCTCTATATTCTATCACAGTTTTACCATAAGATGGAGCTAGTTTCCATTTTCCTTTGATATCCCCTAGCAGCTCAAAGGTGAAAGGCCCTCCGAAGGGAGTCCCATCTGGGTCAGTGGCTGAGATGTTGGTGGGAGTTTGGCCGTCAGACAAACAGACGTCCACGTAGTTCACATCCAGTTTTGGCACATTGTCATTCATATCAATGAGGTGGATCTGCAGTGTAGCTGTGTCTGTCATGGGTGGCTGTCCTGGTGAAAGTAAAAAATGGTGCTTTCACAAAGGAGACATTTAACTTTATAATAATAGTAATGAACGTTGTGATTACCTTTGTCCACTGCATGCAGTATTAGGGTGTAAACACCATCGACAACATGGATGGATTCCCTGTCCACCATCTTTATAGTAGTGATGTCCCCAGTATGGGAGTCAATATTCATCCAGCCTGCAGGATCATGTGCCACTTTGTAACTGTTGACAAATGCAACTCACTTTAACACCAAAAAAGTATCTTCAACATCCAATGGTGTGAATGTGTGAGTGTACACTGTGTTTTATATGAACAAAACTTGTATAATTCATGCAGAAGACGGCCACAAAATATTCCTTCGCGGGGAGCTCTGAGTGACTGCTGAGTAGGGGAAGACTAGCAATTTATACATTCTGGAGAAGACCAGAATGGTTGTCACTGTGCCAGTCAGAGAAGAAGCTAACCTCTGACAGAGTATGGAGATCATTATTGAGTTACAGTAACAAACTTTATTCTAGTTTTCCACGTCTGTTGAAAAACAACACCTTTTTTGGCACGAGGTGAATCATGAACCTGAGGAACAGAAAGCAAAGGGAATTTCATCTAAGCCCCAGGTGTTAGGGATTACCCAGGCAGCTACAGAAAACAGTAGGACTCCCCTCAGTCAGCTTTTAGCTTTTATCCAGATGTGTTGATCTCTGAATTATTGTAATAAATATTAACTTTCAAACCAATTTTTAAAAACACTCCAAAATAACATTTTAAAAGCACCTCATTGTGTCTTGTTGCTGTGCTATGGTGCCTAATGAAACCAGAAAACCATGTGTACCGCTACAAGATGTAGTCATAAGAGCAACCCAGGGCTAAATCTTTTTTTATGAGATAATCATTTTGAAACTGTATTTTTTTTAAAGATTCAAAGAAAAAAAGAAACTATCTGAGCAATATTTTCTTCTCCCTGTGTGATAATTGTTTTTTGGAAAGTAACTATTATTTAGAATTATTTAAACATACTTTTTACATTTATGTCGATAACACATTACATTGGCTGAGACTCTGTCATCTGAATCATTTCCACATTGCTATACTACCACTGACAGCTGAATGCCGAATATTTAGTTGCAAGGAACTTCACGGCTGGACATATTGCAGCTGTAGCATCCTATCACAGTTTTAAAGTAGAGTTCACTGTACCCCAGTTTCATTGTGAATGGCCAGGAGACACACCTAAGATGTGCGGAGAAGAGATCAGCTGCATTCTGTTGCACTTCTAATTCTTCTATCAGACCATTGTACAGGTAAGCTTTGAGGAAAAAAAACAGCATCGGTGTTTTCTTTGTTTACATGATTGTAACCTCATGATCTGCTAATGTGCCTAAACAGAATCAGGATTATATCGAAGCATCCTGGAGTTTTAACCATAGCGGCTATATGCAATTTTATGAAATTTAAACTCGCGACTGACACCTGTGGCCAAAAAACGGAACTGCTCTTCCTTTCTGCTCGCTCTCGCAGCATGCGCTCGTGCGCCGGTCGCTCTCAATCTTCTATCTTTTTCGGACACTTGTCAGGGGTTTAACTTTTTTATTCTTATGTGGAGTTACTGTTGGTGTCAAAGTTTTCCTTGGTCTCTTCTGTGTATTCGCACAATCCATCGAACTGCTTGTCAGTGCTGACCAGCGGTGGTAGCAGAGTGATCTGAAACATTGTACATCAATGCGCTTGACGTCACATCCGCAGACAGCGTGGGAAAATCCGACCCGACAGAAAATAGAAAAATTGGATACAGGCTTATAGGTGCACCCACTGTGAGCTGACAAGGTGTCAGTATGCTCTTCAGGAGATGTTTGAGTCATAAATAGTCAAATAAAAAGGCTATTGTTACATTTATTTTGGGGAAAAAGTTGCATATAGCTCCTTTAAGAACAAAATGGATTTATGTTCCATTGTTAGGTTTTAGGATTGTTATAAAATGTGCAGTGACTTAAACTGTGCGCTCAGTGCATGGGGGCACCCATGTCACACTACTTGGACTAGCAAACAGGCAAAAAAAGTGTTTGCGGTGCAGTCGAGAGTTTATTAGTGTGAATGCTGTAGGCATTCACACTCTTGAGATCCTTTTACCTTCTTCTGGTTGCTTCCGTACGTTTTTTGCAACTTTTCAATTATTCAGCTTATTCAGCTCTTTCCGGCTACATCTTTTGGTATTCATAACCTTCATTCCTTTTATAATATTCAACTTTTTATGCTTTTTTTTGGTCCCATTGAAATTAATGGAAAACCTCAAAAATTCCGCTAATTTAGCTTTTTTTGATACCTGTTACCGTTTCGCCATAAGTTTTGTTTGTTCGAGTGTAACAAATCTGCTCTTCGCTAAAACGGCTCATATTCAAAAATGCCAAAATCATGAAAATATTTTACAAAATCACTGCTCCTAGACAGATTGAGGTACACACATGAAACGAACCATGATTCTTCATCAAAGCCTGCTGATACTTACTGTGAAAGAAAAATTTCGATAGGCCTTATATTTTCCGAGTAAGAGGATGTAGTTTGGGACCAAGGAAGGACTGATTAATGTTTCCATCAAATTTATCAACATATTTGAAGTCATTTTATGGCTGTAATATTTTATTTTCAACAAATTGAGTGGTTTGAGAGCGTTCCCCTATCCATTCCAATAAAAGCGGTACATTGGTGACGTCGATACGCCTTACGGTTCATAAGTTATTAAGAGTAGTTCGGAAGCTGCGTTACCTGTTGAAACGGCTGAGAAATTAGGAGACCTAAGTGAGGTGCTGCACTCTGGCTGTCTGTCCAAGTGAGAACCGGCGTGTGATTGGTCGAAAAATGGCAGGCCTTTTCATGGCTTTAGTTGGAGCTCCCTCTTGTGGTAGAAAAGAGAATTACTATACATTATGGCCTCCACTGTAAAACTGACGTTTCAGGGTTTTGTAAGATATCTCAAACAACTTGTAGATTTAATGCAAATCAGTTCACCAGTACTTTTGATTACTCTGTAAAATATAATGATTAATACAGTCTCATAGGTACTAGGCAGGCAACAGCGGCCATTTTACTGTTCCAACACCTGGAAAACAGTGATTACTTTTTTAAGGGCAGTTACACAGACTTGTCTGTTTAGGCGATTGTAGGCATTATAAATGGAGTAAGATATTGTTAGCTAACTTGCTATTGTTATCCATTATACTAACACTAGCATTTAAGCTAACATTAGCATTTTTTAGCTAATTTTGACTTAATAGCTAAAGTTAACATACAGAATGGATTGAGATACAGTTAACCAACATGTTAGTGTTTGCCAACATGCTATCTGTGGCATTTAAGCTAACATTAGCATTTTAGCTAATTTTAGCTATCATTTGGTTTTTGGGTTGATTTTAACATACTGAATGGGTTGTTATTTTTAACCAATATTTTTATGTTTGCCAACATGCTATCAATAGTTTTTTTTACTAACCATAGCAATTTAGCTAATTCAAGCTAAAAATGGGATTTTAGATCATTTTGACTTAACAGCTAAAATTAAAATGATTAATGGATTGAGTTACTGTTAACCAACATGTTGGTGTTTACCAACATGCTATCTATGACATTTTAGCTAACATGAGCATTTTAGCTAACATGAACATTTTAGCTAATTTTAGCTATCATTTGGTTTTTGGTTTGATTTTAACATACTAAATGGGTTGAGTTATAGTTAACCAATGTGTTCATGTTTGCCAACATGTTATCAATAGCTTTTTTACTATCCATAGTAATTTAGCTAATTCAAGCTAACAATGGGAATTTAGATCATTTTGACTTAACAGCTAAAATAAATGTCCAATAATAATACTAATAATGTTAATGGATTGGGTTACTGTTAACCAACATGTTAATGTTTGCCAACATGCTATCTGTGGTATTTTAGCTAACATTAGAATTTAGCTAACATTAGCATTTTAGCTTATTTTATCTATAATTTGGGTTTTGAGTTAATTTTAACATACTGAAGGGTTTGAGTTGTTACCCTTTATGTTCATCTTCGCCAACATGCTACCAATAGCTTTTTTACTAACCATAGCAATTAAGCTCTTTCAAGCTAACAATGGGGTTTAAGATAATTATTTAATTATTATTAATATTTTAACATACTGAAAGGATTAAGTTTATGGTAACGAACATGATACTGCTTGCCAACATGCTACCAATAGCATTTAGGCTAACAATAAAATATCAATTAGTACCAAAATTTAAGCTAATTTAGCTACTTTTAGCTAACACTTCCCTTTAAGCATATTTTTATTATACTGAATGGATTGAATTATTGTGAACCAATATGTTTGTGTCTGGCAACATGCTAACACTAGCATTTTAGCTAACATTAGCATGTTAGCTAATTTTCAATAATACTGGTGTTATAGCTTGTTGTCAATTTACTGAATATAATAAGTCTTCTTTTAACCAACGTGGTAGTGTTTCCCAACATGCTACTGCTAGCATTTTGGGTAATCTTGTTGAATTTAGCTGATTTTAGTTAACACTGGCATTTTAGCTAATTGTGAGTTTTTCTGTGTGGTAGGGTTGGTAGACTACTTTTCTTTTTTCTGCTGATTCTGTGCATTACACTTCAGCAAGTCTTTTGCAGTTGACTTCAAATACTTCAGGTACTAAGCAGGCAACAGTGGCCATTTTACTGTTCCAACACCTGGAAAACAGTGATTACTTTTTAAGGGCATTTACACAGACTTGTATGTTTAGGCGATTGTAGGCATTATAAAAGGAGTAAGATATTGTAAGCTAACTTGCTATTTTTATCCATTAGACTAACACTAGCATTTAAGCTAACACTAACATTTTAGCTAATTTTGACTTAATAGCTAAAATTAACATACAAAATGGATTGAGATACAGTTAACCAACATGTTAGTGTTTGCCAACATGGTATCTGTGGCATTTAAGCTAACATTAGCATTTTAGCTAACATTAGCATTTTAGCTAATTTTAGCTATCATTTGGTTTTTGGGTTGATTGTAACATACTGGATGGTTTGAATTATTGTTAACCAATATGTCCATGTTTGCCAACATGCTACCAATAGCTTTTTTACTAACCATTGCAATGTAGCTCATTTAAGCTAACAATAATATTCTAGCTAATTTTGACTTAACTGCTAAAATTAACATAATGAATGGATTGAGTTAATGTTAACCAACATGTTGGTACTTACAAACAT